>JBBPQP010001408.1:0-10479 GCA_038092555.1 Boletus subgraveolens | reverse complement strand
ACCAACAAAGGGCTTGGAGTTGGTAGATGACGAGGAGGAGACTCAGGAGGAAATTGATTAGGGGTCTCCTCAATTGTAACAGTGGGTGAGAGTAGCAGGGACAATCTGTTCTCTTGAGCCATGCTGGATGACAGGAAGGATTTGTCTGAAGTCTCCACCAAATAGAATAGTGACACCTCCAAATGGTTGATTTCTATTAATGAGATTATATAGAGTGTGATCCACAGATTCTACCACATGAAGATGTTGGGAGCCTGCTTCATCCCAGATAATGAGAGATGTCTGCAGAAGAAGCTGATGATTGAGATTATCCTTCTTGATGTTGCAGGTACTTTGTTCATGGCAGGGAATAGGAATTTTGAAGCATGAATGGGCTGTATGGCCACCAGGAAGAAAAAGGGATGCAAGACCAGTGGATGCAACACAAAGGACAATTTCATCTCTTGCATGAACAGCAGCAGAAATAAGCTTGGCTAGATAAGTCTTGCCACAACCACCATCACTGTGAAGGAAGAACATGGATCCATTGGGGTTGATGACACTGGCCATAACAGCATGATAGAGAGTTCTTTGTTCAGGATTTAAGGTTGGGAGGCCTCTGTCCACAAATGCTTGCTGCTCCTGTCTGTCATATGCTCTCTGCTCATTGATGAGCTGGTTTTCCTGCTGATGGTCCCAATTGCCTTGTGGTCTAGGCATGGGTGAATAGTCTTGTAAACTCTTGCCATGTCTCCTAAGATCTTGGGCTATAAGATGTAGGCCATAATCATAGACTTGATCTTGGATAGGCTCAGGAATATGAAGGGTGTGAATGAGATAATGGTGCAAATCATCACAGAGGTTATTCTTGGATGCCTCCCATAAGCGATCAGGATCCACAGGAGAGCAATGCACCAGGATGATGACAAACAAACAGTACATTTGATAGCCCATGGCAAAATGAGCAGCCTCCTGAAGACACAACAACCATTCTCTATCATCCTATAGAAGACCATGGGCACAACAGGCCTCTTTAAAGGAATCATGGAGATGACCATTGACAATATGAAGATCTTCAAAGGAGGTAGTATCTATAAGAAGTGATCAGTCCTAACTTATCTACCTATAAATTATAAGCAATCTCACCTTTGACCACAGTGAGCAAAAGACACAAGTAGAATGCTTCTCCAGCAGTGGCAGGAATAGAATACATGCGTCCAATGGTTTTGTATCTTTGGCAGACCTTCCAGATAGTACATTGCTTGTTCCAAACAAATCTCTTGGAAAAGTCCTGATAGAGATAGTCATGTGCCCCAGCAGCAATAAGATCAGGGTTCTGGTTTACCTTAAACCATCCAAGCAATTGAGTATCCTTGGTATTGTTGACCACCTCTTGCAAATGGGCTTCAGCATGAAAGACAACATTTTGCCAACCAGGAAGATGAATAAGAAGACAATAAATGGCTGGCCACTTCATGTGCATGGGGAATTCAAAAATGTTATGGCAGGCTTGGGTGGAGGAGATATATCTGGTGTCAAGATAGGAGCAAATTTCATCATGACCTGTTACAGTTGAGGAGACCCTATACCCATTTTCTTCTTCTCCTCTTCCTTGCCGCCTCCTGACTCCTGTCCCTTTGTTGGTCACTCCCCCATCCCACCTTGACTACCCTGGCTTCTCTCTTTTTGCTGAGATCTTCGCAGATCTCCGAGACTACCAGATCCCCACCTCCATGTGGGCCAACCTCTTAAACAAGTCACTCTTTGAGGGATAGGCAATGCCTCATTGCCTCTGGGTACTCCTATCCTCATCACCTTCAGGACTCTCCATTTCTCCTTTTGTCTTGACTCTTACTTACTCGCTTCTGACTTGTGCAGACACTGCCTCCTCCATTGCCCTCTCATTATGAGCAATGCGTATCTCCATATATCCTTGTTTACCTACATGTGACTCATGACATGACATGTCCCTACCATATTTATCTTTAGGGCTCCAACTCCTACCCTAAAGTACCTTAGTATATATATTGGGGCACTGCCTATACCTTTCTTCTTTAACCTTGATATACACTAATTCATGTTGTCAACTTGTTCCTTGAAATCCCCTCCCTCATGCCTTGCCTCCCCACTACTTCATCCTCCCTCTTACCAACTCTGGGCCAGCTCCAGTACTGTTGACTTAGGTCAAGCTGTTTGTCCTTGCACCACCAACTCTCTGGGATGAGGCACCACATGCCTGTTTTCAAAGACATTCTCCCTTTTTTGAATAGTCCTGCCATTGTCAGGGCAAGCATAGTTAGGATAGCCATCCTTCTTGATAATGGTATGAGGAGAGAATGGCTTGGGAAAGCGCTTTTTGCAGACATTGTTTTCAAGACACCTTTGAGGAGAGCAAGGACCATGGAGCATAGATTTTGTGATAGCAGCATGAAGTTGGGGATGGATCAGGGGATCAGGAATTTGAGCAGAGATAATGGCATCAATTTGTTCTACAGCATGAATCCTGTCTGGCTCCTCCAAGAAAACCAAGAGATGCATGTGGGGGAGACCATACTTTTTATATTCAATGGTGTAGACAAAGCCAGCCACTTGGCCATAGTAGCCATCACAAATCTTCCTAAGCAAGGCTTGCTGTTTGGCATGAAAAACCCTTGTGACCAGATCAGACCTATCCACAGCACTTTGACCTATGTATTGTTATATATGATGATCAGATTGTGGTCAGATACAATAAAGGGGAAAACAAACCTGGAAGCAGATTTTGAGTAATCTCTGGCCAGCTTCCATTGGCAGCCATGGTAAGGAAAAGGTCAGGTTTTCTGTATTCATGGCAGATGGCTAGAGAGTCCTGAAGAAGCTGCTGCATATAGTGAGGTCCACTCTTGTGAGTGGAGGGAAGGATGACATGTCCAACCTGAGCCATGTCTTGAACACCATTCTGAGCCATGTGGTCTTGCAATCCTTGATAGAGATCAGCTCTGAGTGTTGTCTGATTGTTGGCAACCCAAGTAAGATTGCACTGGTCAATGAAAGTCCAACCATCACAAATCAACTGCTGAATGAGTCTGCCACCCTTGAAGAGATTGGATGGCTCTATGTCTGGTGGATGTATATGCAGCCTATATGCATACCAAAGGAGCTGTGTGACCTTTTTGGAGTGAAGAGGAAGGTCATTATTGACAACCTGCAATGAAATATCCAGATGCCAGCCTTCCTCTTCATGTGGAAAGAAGAGAACATAGTAAAGAGGAAGATAGGATGCATGAAGGTTGCTGATGCAATGTAGGCCACCACCTTGAAGATGAAGGACAATATCATGATCCACTCTAACATCCTGTGAGCCATCACCAGAAACTATTGTAACTATCTCATTCACAGTGGGCAGATTATATCTTCTAGCATCATTGCTCTGTTGCAGATGAAGTCTCATGCATACATTGGTGTGCTCCTCTGCAGGCTTTGCCTATATAATTCAAATCATAAGTTTGTGTGAATAGAAAAAAATATAAAAATATAAACTCACCCTCATGATTTCATAGGTCTGCCTGTAGAGTGGAGCATAAGGATGGATATTCCTAAGAGTGGTATGCAAGTCCAGCAAAATGCCAGGATCTAGTTAAGGGTTGCCTTGAACACACCTATCAGTTGCCTCCTGTGGATTATAGATATAGAGCTGGACAAAGGGGGGCTGGAGACCATCTGGTAGCATGAGAGCACCCATGAGATGATGGAGTGTACCATGAATGTGAAATGATAAAGGCCCAGATCCTTGAATGGCTTGATTGTCCACATCAACACCCATAGAAGTGAATGCCAGAGTATTGTTATACTGGTGAATCCCCTTCTTGAACTGTCTATGATTCTGAAGAACATATGGCCACTACCAAATATGGGGAAGATTGACCTGGCCCTGAAGACAGCACATGCCAAAGCAAGGCTCACAAATGCCAGAGTTGGTAAGTTTTTCTGAAATAAAGTGAAGAGCATGGCAATTGGGGCATTGGATGTTCATGGAACCCAGAGAGTGAAGTTCAACAGGCTCAGCATATGGTCTTCCATCAGGAGGAATACAATATGGTGGTTGAGGATCATTGGAGTTATCAGAGCTGCTAAAAGAGCTGGAGCTGGAGTCATTAGGATCAACAAGAGGATCTAGATTAGGACTGGGAGATCTTGAAGCAAGTTCTGGTCTAGAAAATTGTGGATTAGGAAATCATAGTCTACATTATACATAAGCAAATGCTTACTCTTGTCTTGCCTGATCTTGTTCATATTGTTCTGCTGAGCACTAACTATATTCTCTTAAGGCCTGTCCAAGCAAAGCTTGAGAAAGCTGTTGCACTTGCTCAACTACTTGATGCTCTTTATGTTCATGCTCCTCTTCTTGTTGCTGTAGTAAAAGTTGCTGCTCCTGAAGAACTCTTTGATGATCCAACTCCTGTCTTTGCAAAGCACATTGCTGCTCTTCAAGAACTCTTTGATAATGTAGCTCCTGTTGTTGCAATGCTAGTTGCTGTTCCTCAAGCACTCATTGGTGACATAGCTCCTGTTGCCTCAAAGCTTGTTGTTGTATTTCAAGAACTCTTTGATGATGTAGTTCCTGTCATTGCAATTTCTCTTGTTAAAACTCCAAAAGCCTTTCATGCTCCAGTTCTTGCCTTTTCACCAGCTCTTGTTGCAACTGCATTTGACAATAATGCTCTTGCAACTGGTGCTGTAGTTGTTGCAATCTTATGGAATTTTCTAGTTCTAGTTCTTGCTGAGCTTGCAAACGTCTCTGATTCTCCATCTCATGTTGGAAATTGATAATAGGCTGATGGATCTGTGGTGGAGGCAGGACAGGCCCAGGATCAGGATGAACAGCAGAGGAACAATTGTGTCTTCAGTTGTGCCACCTATCATGAGTTTGATTGAAGTTTTCCAATAAATGAGCATTGTAATCCACCCAAGCACTCATTTGAGGGAAGTTTTGGGGCTGAGGAGGGGGTGGCACAAAAGCTTGATAAGGTAGAGGCTGATTAGGAAGTATAGGTGGCTGATGAAAGGCAGGCAGCATTGGAGGAGGAAGTGGTGGTGGTGGGTTATTGATAGGAGGAGGGTGGATTTGCATTTGGTTCTGATACATATGTTGCATATCATGATATGCAATCTGATGGCATGGTACTGTATGCCAGGATATTGGTCAACTGGAACAGGGGGATGGATCTAGCATTCATACTTAGCCTTTTATATATTTATATAATAGATTGAAACAGACTGGCCACCAAAGCAGCAGGTATATTTGATGGAGATTGCATGGCAGGATGAGGATAATGATGGGATGGAGGAGAACTAAGCAAGTGTTGATCATGTTCAGCCTGGTGAGCAGTATTTTGGGCATGTTGGGGGGAGGTGGGAGGAGTGGACCTAATAAAAATTTCATATTAAATATCAACACAGAATATGAAATACTTATATTCTAAATCAAAGATTTTCAAATCCAAAATATACCAAGATCCAAATAAAAGGGGGAGATTCAAGTCCAGGTCCAAGAGAAAAGGTCCAGGTCCAGGGGGAAAGGTCCAGGTCCAGGGGGAAGGTCCAGGTCCAGGAGGAAAGGTCCAGGTCCAGAGGGAAGGTCTAGGTCCAAGGAAAGGTCCAAGTCCAATCTTCAGAAAGGTAGTCAAGGATGTACACCAATTACTCTACCTTACACAGTAGTGCCAAGAGTTACTGCAAAGGCAACCAGGGCAGAAGTATGACAGAGATAAAGGCAAAATGCCTGAGACAAAATGAAAGGTAACATCAAGAATAAAAAGACAAATCAAAGATCTATCAGTATCCTTGGCAGCCTCCAATCAAGTCTCTACTCTGTAGTGCAATCAGAGGTCTCAGGCAACCAACAGATACACAGAGTTGAATCTGTGAAGCCAGGTAGTAGAGACTTGATCACACTTCTTTCCAACCAACAGGTTTTTACTTTGGTCACACTGTAGTAAAGCAAAGGTCAAGTGCCTAATCCAAGAACTCACTTTCACTCTGTTTCTGGTGGATACTATATCCTATTTGTCAATAGTATAATGTCCATTGGGCCATAGAATAGCAGATATGCACATACCAGCACCAAAAGTTCTTATCAATATGTAGCTAGATCTTTTATCAGATAATAGCCAAAACATCATTTGGTAGGGCATTAAACTCACAAAGATCAACTCAAGGTAATACTATCCCTCAAATGAATAAATTTATCAATATGGGGAGATGTAACAAAGAATAGTGTTGTTGCAGTTGGTTGGGTTGCAGCTGGTTGAAGTGTGAGCATGTGAGCAGACACCAAAAAAGGAAGGTGGCTGTGTTACCACCCTACTGAATAAACAAAGGATTGGAGCCAGCCAAGCCATTTTTTGTTGATAAAAAAGGAAATCCATATGGCACAAGCAAAATATGCTGCTCACTTAACCCATCTGATCCAAGTGACCCACTTGACTCAAATGAAAACAGTGTTGGTACATTCACTTTCCCCCACTGTTTGCCACTAACTTTTTGACTAGGTGTTTTCACCTGCCATTGTGCCTTTAACACAATCATCCAAGTTTTATGTGAAGGGCTTTATTTTAGTTCCTAAAGAGGGGGATGCAAGACTTGATCCTATATTTTTTGTAGTAAAAGACAACATGGGTTGGGCTAGGTCCACAAGAGACTTCCAATTCAGAGAAGAGAAGGGTGAGTTTGCAAGCTGACCTCTGCCTTAGGCCTTGTTCCTCAGCCCAAGGCAGGTCAGCTTGCAAACTCACTCTCCTCTTCTCTGAATTATCAGCCTCCTGTTTTTATTTTTATCGATTTCCTATTTTTTCTTTCTTAGAGCTAATTTGATGTTGAATCAAAATCAATTCTATTCTTTTTGGGGGTTCCTCTGACTTAGGCAGCAAGCCTGAGGGAAACATAAATAAAATAGATGTAATAGTTGGAATTGAGACTTGAGGAAAGAATGGATTTCAGTCAATGTTTTGCTAAGTAATAATTGCTATATGCAGTTTACCAGAGCTCTCCAGTTCTGGAATGATACTTCCAGCTTGGTACAGTAGTTCTTCTACTAAATAATAATTGCTACATGCATTAAATATATTTTGCACACCTTGAAATGTGGGCAGTAATTATCCTAGTGTCCTAGCTGCAAAATAGTAATCTAAGGTAGGTATAGTGCAATGTAGCTATGCTTATGTAATCAATAAATGCAGGTTACTGTAATCACAGGCAGAATGGCCAGTGAATGCTATGTACATCTACAGTTTAAGCAAGCCATTTTGACACCATAATGGTGCCCCATTTAGCAAATCCAGGTACATTCACTCTTTTGGGGTTGCTTAGAGTCACTGTGGTCTAGGCATGGATGGATAGTCCTGCAAGTTCTTGCCATGTCTCCTAAGATCTTGGGCTATGAGATGCAAGCCATAATCATAGACTTGGTCCTGGGTAGGTTCAGGAATATGAAAGGTGTATGTAAATGAGATAAGGGTGTAAATTATCACAGAGATTGTTCTTGGATGCCTCCCATAAGCGATCAGGGTCCACAGGAGAGCAATGCACTAGGATGATGACAAACAAATGGCATAATTGATAGCCCATGGTAAAGTGAGCAGCTTCCTGCAAACACAACAACCATTCTCTGTCATCTTGCAAAGGATCATATGCATGACAGGCCTCTTTGAAGAAATCATGGAGATGACCATTGACAATACAAAGATCATCAAAGGATGTAGCACCTATGCATGAGAAGAAGTAATTAGTCCTAATCCATCTATAGATAATAAGTTGATCTCACCTTTGACCACAGTTAGCAAAAGGTGCAAGTAAAAAGCTTCTTCAGCAGTGGCAGGAATGGAATACATGTGCCCAATGACCTTATATCTTTGACAAATGGTCCACACAGTATATTGCTTGTTCCAAACAAACCTCTTGGGAAACTCCTGGTAGAAATAGTCATGTGCTCCAGCAGTAATGAGATCAGGATCCTGATTTGCCTTGAACCATCCAAGCAGTTCAATGTTCTTGGCATTATTGATGACCTCTTCCAAATCAGCACAAAAGACAATATTTTGGCAACCTGGAAGATGAACTAAAGACAATAGATGGCTGGCCACTCCATGTGTATGGGGAATTCAAAGATGTTGTGACAAGCTTGGGTGGAGGAGATCATCACTGACTTGTCCTTACCATGCTATGACATTATTCATATTTCAATTAAATTAAATTTTGAAATGAAAATATAGACCTTTCCATTGCTAGCCAATGCCCTTACCTGGTCATGCAAATATTTTATGCAAGTGTCATGCTTAGCAGAAGTTCCTGATAATTTTATGATTATATATTGCTTGGGAAAATGTACAACTACTGGAGTGATTTTTCCAATCAATGTACCACTATTTCACACAAATATAAACTCTGTCAATGTAAGCTAATTTACTTGCATGATTGCATTGACATGTTATGTATATGTCACATCTGGTAAATATTGTTAGCAATGCCATTCCTATTACAATTGCTTATAATATAACAAAGAAATGACAATGGTTTGCTAATATCAATAGCACAAATATTATCTCTGACAATGGCTATCAGAGATCAGCCAAAGGTGTGGGAAATTTTTTGTAAGTACTATACAGTAGATGTTATATAAACTCAGTCACTCTGACTTTTAATTTTCTTCACTCTTGTCTCTGAGTTTTCTTCTCAGAGCAAGAGTCAGTCTAGTTCTTAGGGTTCATAATCAGGTAAGTTTGCACTTGTGTGAGGACATTTGTAAGTGTTTTTTACTTTTTTTTCGCTTTTTTTTACTTTTTAGTAGTTACAATGGTAGTCTATTTGTAAATAGTAATGTTGTAGATAAAGTTGATAAATATTATTTCTTTCCTTTGCATTAAATTGATAAGGTGGGTGAATTGAATCTACAGAAACCTAATGATAATTTTTGATCTGTGCTGTCAACCTTTCCAAAGATTATATAGGATTATATTGTTATATCATATTATTAGCAGATGATATATCCTGGGTAAAGATTAAAATATAGTAGTGGAATTATGTAACAATGTGCTATCAGATGGAGAGAGCTATGCTGTTGATTAAAGAAAAGAATGAGATTGGGAGAGAGATCAGGTAGGAGTGCATAGCACTCTCCAGCTCCAGATGAAATGGATCCCTGCTGGGTGGGGCATGAGCTGCATGGGTGGGTGGGAGTGCCTCATAGTGATGCCAACCAGTTGAGATTGTGCTGTTGCACCAGGGGCCCCAGAGAGGTTGACTGCAAGTGCTTGAAACATGAAGTTGAGATCTGGGTGCAGTGGATGGGTGCAATGACAAGATGTGAGTAAAATTCATTGTTGGATGGGCAAGATGGTGGGAGTGCAAGAAAGAGAAAAGATGTGTGCCACTTACATACATATGCTCATCTGAAGACTAAGCTCTATGACCCTGCTTGCGCCTTACTGTGCCACAGAGTTACACATTATGGACTCCTATTGAATAACTCTCAAAACTGATCAAAAGCTTCTCCAACAGCCACAAGGTGGCTATCTTCCCATTCCATTGCTAGCTGTACATCATGCTCTCACCTACATTGTATGCACTGGGCACAACACACTGTGGATACCTGGATCTGCTTAATTTCAGTGGAAAATCTAGTGAATCCTAGAACCCATTGGATTTTTTTCCACTGAGAAAGCAGCCTGTTAATTTCAGTAACTCATTGAACATGTTTTTAAATCAATTAATCCAATGATTTTTTTCTGTGTACCCCTGTTATGCTGTCAGGATCTAGCTGACTTGTTCTGCTCCATTTAGACAATTCTCAAGCAATTCCAAGTGTTTGAGCTGAAATCCATTGGAAAACACACTGAGATTCAGCCTGTTATGCACAAAACATCAGTTCTTAATCCAAGGGAATCAATGGGATATTCCACTGAAACTATTGCTGAAGCATCAAAGAGTAACTTAGGCCTTGTCCTTCAACATATATATGCCAGCATGTACTCTACAATCTCCTGTGACATGTCTGACAGCCCCCCTGTTTTACTACCAGTATGTCCAGGTCCCAGGAAGCATTCAAAATATTGTGTTTTTAAGGTTAAATAAATCACATGATAGAGTTGTGTCATGAATGCAACAAGTCACATTGTATTTTCAGACTCTGATTTATCTTGCTCATCTCCCTACCACCATCATGTGTCCCCCTTGTTCTAAGCCTTTCTCATCACCTTGAGCTCATCAGATGAGTGATATCTATCTATTGAGTGCTCAGGGTGGCAGTCTCAATGAATTTACAGCTTGGAAGACTGGTTCATGGGTGGATTCCATCACAGGTGAGTGGATATAGCAGATTATGTAATCAATGACAGGCAGACTAACATGACACACAAGAAGTCTGGAGATTACAACTTGATGACAATGATGGTGTGTATATTGTAATACCCATGCCGCTACCATCTCCCCACCACATTATGGTGATGCCTGACTCACCACACAATG
>JBBPQP010001407.1:0-10512 GCA_038092555.1 Boletus subgraveolens | reverse complement strand
GAGAAGAGCGGAAATTAATAACACGTGCTATGACATCATTGTGATCAGGTGACCTTTCCCACGGTCACGTGCAATGTGTCTAAATAGTTGAAGTAAAATGTTGTACAAGTGTTTGTAAGTGAAAAGTTTGAAAATATTACATATCATAACAATACTCTGCCTGATGTCTAGATACTGTAAGGTGGCTTGATGGGAGTACTTTAGCATGATGTGACCAGTCCAACCAATTTTGGTGATTTTAGTATGCACATCAAATTGTACATGCTGGATAACTCTACCTGTTTTCAGTATCCTTGCCATCAGTTAGTGCACCTGCTTTTCAATAGCATGCACATCCATCAGCCTCTTTGCTGAGTAGCACTCATGAGCCCCCTTGCCATTCCACCTGCCAGCAGTAGCATTTGTCTGAATTGCAAGAAGCAGGTGTGGAAGAGCAGATGGAGGCTCATTGGCTGCTGACTGGGGGTGTGCTTCTGACTACACTTTCATCTCTCTTTAGCACATTCCTGCTTTCAATTATCCAGTTGAGCACCACCTGCTTCCAGGGGGGAGCTTTGGCTGCTGGTGGGAGCAGCTCCAGCTGGTTGCCTGAAGAAAAGGGGTGTGAATGCAGGCTGGGGGCTTCATAGAGTTCTAGCAGCATATCTTTTTTTAGGAGGATTGAAGAATGATAATGGAGCAAGCACTGGCTCATCAGGCTGTTCAGCTGACACCTACCAGCAAGCCTGTGATCTCAGGTCTGCAGCTTCTCTGAGCAGCTGCTAAAAAACTTAGTCATCCTTATCCACTGAGTCATCAGCTTGAGTGTGAGTGCATTGAGTTTTCACCCAGATAGTTGCCACAACACTATTGCAAAATCAACAATCTCCTGTAGAACTGGTATGATTCCAGGATGGTCTAACTCCCCATCCTCTGGTTTGTTCTGCTGGTAAAAGAGCAGCAGCTTGTCAAGGCTGACATCTGTGATTTCAATACTCATCTTCTTCTGCCACTGGTGTCTGCAGGTTTCCTCCAGCAAGTTGATGCCATCAAGTCTGATGTTGTGAAAAAAATCCTCACTTGGCAATGAGACAAGGACCTGAATTCACCTCAATAGGACAGGATTGGCTTTTAGTTGCTTAGTATTGGTATTTCTAGGAGAGTGCTATTGATTTGAGAAATGGCACCTGGTGTCCAATGTAGCTAGGGTACTGCTGTGGCTCTTGAGTGTTTTTATTGTTATGTGGTAGGTTGGAGGGACATTGAGTGGAGCTGCAATGTTGTTTGTGGAGTCAATAGCAGTGGGGTTTGAGAAAACCTTGAGATGCACCCAGAAAGACAATAGTAACTATCTGCTTGTAATGGAAAAGGTGCCCTGAAAGACCTTTAGCCATGTGGGGCAGGGCAGTGGCAGAATGAAATCTAGAAAATGGCAACTATAGCCTTGGGCAAGGAAGTCTTGAGGACAAGGTAGATGGTGAGATTATTTTGAAATGGATAATATGAATCAATATAACTATGTGGATCATCAATATAATATGTATATAGCAACTTGCTTGAGTTGATATGCATATATGATTAGGCTTATAGTACTTACATATATAGTCAGTTATGTAAAACTGGTGCAAAGTATCATACATTATCATACATTATCATTGATATCATTGAACTCAAAAGAGTAAATTATCAACTGTAACTGTAACTAGTAAAAACATAAAAAGGCAAAAATAAAGACCAAAAAAAAAAAATGCTTACAAGTGAATTCACACAAGTATCAACTTACCTGATTGTAAAATCTAGAGTCTAGAATGACCCTTGCTCTGAAATAGAACTCAGAGACAAGAGTGAAGAAAAGAAGGAAAGAAAAGAGAATGGGTTTATATACCATGTGTTGTATAGTGCTTACAATTTTTTTCCCACACCTTCAGCCAGTTCCAAGTCAGCTAAAATTTTACAAGTCCACAAAACATGTTGTTTAGGACTTACCCAAGTTTTTCCCACACCTTCAGCCAGTTCCAAGTCTGTTGAAATTTTATAAGTCTACAAAATATGTTGTTTAGGGGTTACCAATTTTTTTCCCCACACCTTTGGCCAATTCACAAGCTTGCTGAAAAAACAACAAGTGTACAAAACATGTAATTTAGGGCTTACAAATTTTTTCCCACACCTTTGGCCAAAAGTGTACTATATAAACTAAGTAAATAAGTTCACATGAAATCTCCTATATAAACTTACAAAAAAAATTCCCACACTTTTGGCTGACTCTGGGTCTTTTAATGATCATCAATGATATATATAATAAGGATAGACCATTTTCTTGACAGAATTACATATCATTATCCACCTTATATCTGACTGACATTCAGATAATCAACAACAAAATATCTACCAGATATTATAAATTATTATCTATTCATCATCATTATGATTAGAAAATAAGAATGCTATATATATATATATATATATATTGATCCAGTCATATCAGTCTAATAACTGATCATATTTATCTGGGCATATCTGCACTTAAAATTTTTCCTGATGACTATCCACTCATCTTTTACACATATTTCCTATTTGAATTACCTTTGCTTTAGTAATTCTTACTTGGCCCCCTTTTTTAATAGCTTAATTAACTTTATAGGTTCAGAGCTAGACTGTTCCAACTCTCTCACATCTTTATCCCTTATTTTATAAGTTTAGATTATTTCCCTATAGTATAAAGACCTGTACTTTGTAGGACTCAGAATACAGTTTTCTGCCCCCATGCTGTTCTTTCACTTCTGTCTCACACAACTTCCTCCTTTGGCAATAATTGTCACCAATGTATAGTGGTGAGTCCATCATTCCCTTTATACTAACAACTAAGGATTACAGACCCCTTGGGACAATCATTCCCTTGTGCCCTACATACATACACTTTCTGTGTTTTACAGTGCTCAACAACTAATGGTTGCATCTGCTTGCAGCCTGTGCCATGGGTGATGGAACCAGTGGCAAGGGGCAGCACTGAGTGCAGGTGTCAGGAACAGCATGGAGGATTTAGGATCTCTTAAGTTAAACTGCCTAAGATCTGAAATCTTAGGTGATTTGGACACCAATGGCATGAAATTACCAGCATCTGCTGCACCTTAGCAGTGCAAGTGTGCAGGATGCAGAGCGTGGGAGGTGCAATGAGTGGGTGTAATGGTGTTGAAGGGTGGATGGAGCAAGTGCTGCCTAGGGCACAAAGAAGTCCAGAAGTCCAGCAACAAAATATGTAAGTAGCAGCAGATGAATGAGAAACATGCACCCAGGTGATAATGGTTGCTTGCAGGGGCCAGCACAATCAAGAAGGCCAGTGAACAAGACTGAGAGACTGGAACACACAGATGGGAAATGGCATGGAAGATTCTGAACCCCCCAAGTCAAGTTGTCTGATATACATACAAAACATCAGGCAGCTTAGATGCTGATGGTACAAAGCCATTAGTATTAGAGTTGTGCTCCAATAGTAACTCTGGAACACAGAGTTGACTAGGGGATTTGGACTTTGGCTTCACTGTTTGTGATGTGCATTCACTATGATGCCCATAGACAAATCAAAGAAATCATCATAAACAACCCATCAGATGATAAGGAAATAAAAGAGTGATATAGAATCACATAGAGAATAACATATAGGATGCATGCAGGCCTGATGATGCTCATGTTGCAGGGACAGTGAGATAAATCCAATAGTGTCCATGCTGCTGGAAAAGATGAGATGATGTTATGTCATAGGTGGGATATCATGCAGAGAGCTAAAGAAAGAGAAAAAGCAACAACTGTGTGGTGGATACTAGTAGCAAGAGGATGTGGGCATGGTTTGAATCTTACTACAATCTTATCACAAGTGATTATAGCAGGATCAAATCATACCTGAAGACAAATGCTGAAAACAACAATTTATGTAACCTAGGAAGGTCCACAAAGTGGACAGACAAAGTAGTTGTGGGTTATATTTCAAAGAATTTTACCACTCAAATCTATCTATGATGACTCACAACAAGCTATTTCTCAAGTGGTTGGCTAATAGCTAATAGCTGACTAATAAACCCTGAGAGAGGAAGCACATTAATGGCTGAAACACACATCACAACAAGGATACAAAAAAAATGAACAGACAAAATTGTTGGAAATGATATTTAAAACACTTTGGCTATTTACATTAATTAATGTGTATCCATGAGGACTTATAACAGATAATTTTTTTAAAGAATGATCTTGGTTAGGTTAGGTTATGTAAGCACACAATTGCATTCACTAGTATTAAAAAAAATCCTACCTATTGTCTTACCACACTTTGACTACAGTCTTTCAAAGACATATATTTGATCACCAAAGCCAACTACCAGGTGCAAACAATGATAAAATTCAGAGTGCATTTAAACATCATGTAGATATAGGGACAAATATTTGGAAGCCTTAACCCCAAGAATGTTTTGTAGATGGCTTCAAAGGTGATAGTAATATTATGATTCATTAGGTAACAACAAAGGTATACAGGCAGGTAATGCTGGCAAAAATCACAAGGAGGGACAAATGAAAACTGCAGCAAGAAAACAAGGTTAGCACAAAATAAAAATCTCATGAATCTCTAGGGATGGGAGTTTCAATCCTAAAAAGCAAAGGTAACATTGATATGGTTAAGGAGTTAAATTAATAACATATGTTGGGAGAGCCCCATCTTTATCATAATGATGCCAATAAATGCCAATGAGTAGGAGGATGATAGGGATTCCATCAATATCTCTGCTAAGCAAATTGACATAGCATTCCAAAGTTGAATCCATTGCAAGATTCTTGTATGCAATAGTATGATGGAAATCATAAATAGTGATGACAAGAATCAAAAAGTGCTTCCACATAAGAAATGCCAAAAGAGCAACACTATCAGGATACATGCAAAGCGAAGACAAGCTGTCAGTATGATGGTAACACAGGAATGAAACAGAGTTTATAAGTTTGAAGTTTTGTATTGTGAAGTAAAATGAGAAAATGTTGAAAAGGTACTCTATTAAGGCGAAGTCCAGACAAGAATTAATGGCTGAGTGGTCAGAATCATCATGAAGGTTGCAATGAAAAACACAAGATGGACAGTCTGTGGCAGCATACATGAAAAAATCATCCAGATGCTTCAGGTATTCCAAAGGAGAAGAAAGCAGCAGACCATCCAAAAGTGGAAGGATTTTGGGATTGAAGTCTTGAAGGACAGAGCAAGGATGATATATGGGGGTTGAACTGACAGAAAGGTTGAAATGGCAGCAGTATTGTATGCCAGGAGTTGGAGTTGAACATGGTCAAAAAAAACATCAGAATACATTTGTGAAAGAGGAAGAGATGAGCATGTATGCAGAGGTGAGAAAGGAGATGAACAGAGGGCAGGCATAGAGACAACATGGCTATAAACAAAAGCATTAATCATGGGATGAATCCAACAAGTAGAGGCTGCCTGAAAGCTGATGATTGGTATGTGGTCAAGAATCTAACAGCATGAAGTTATGAGGCAATAAAATCAAACTGAGGGCATGGCTTTGAGTGAAGCAGGAAGGGGGGGACTAGGAGCATGGGTAATAAAATCTGGTTGCTGCAAAGAAACCATAACCTAAGAAGGTCAAAGAAAATGATGAAACAAACCCACTGGATGAAAACTCATAATGAAATGACAACTATCATTAGAAGATTGTTCTGCCACATACATAGCTTGCTTGGCTCTTGCCATTTGAATTTTGACATCCTGCACTGCAATAGAGAGCTGGTTTATTTGATGTGAAAGAATGGCAGACTGAGTTACTCAGAGATTGCTGAGATTTAAAAAGATGGATAAATACATAGCACACCACCCATAGATTGAACATTCTTTCAACTGATGAATAAACACCACCATTGGGCAAAAGCATGTGGGTTAGCAAAATTTTCAGGGGAAACACTAGCTTTAGAGAGGATGTGGTTCTTTAGCAAAGGTATCAAATAAACTGTACATAAATACCAAAGGCTTGAGAATATCATCAAACTTACATACAAATATACTATTCTCCTAATGATTGGGATGTTGAAATTGATCAGACATTGACACTCTTGACAGTCTCAAGATCACAGAAGTGGTTGTATACAGGATTAAAGGTAGATGCTGGCATTTGGGATGAAAAGATGTAAGTGGATCAGGGTAAAAATCATTGTGTGATTGAATCTTAAAAATGGTATGTTTAGCCAAAGTATGATGGATAATGGCATTTAAATGGTAAATAGATGAAGCAAAATGGTGTTCACACTAGCAAGTGAAGTACAACAAGAAATATAATAGGATCATGTGCAGCATTCATACCAATGGGAAGGGTAATCAATGATGGGAGAGAAAAGGAAAGGAGAGGAAATGTCCAGGGAGCTAGAGAGTAATAAAAGAGCACCTTCAAGGGAGACATGAGAACTGGAATAGTCAGGCTTGTCTATGGAAATAAGGGCTGTAGTGAAATCCTGAAGAAACAGACATAAAGAATATCAAAACAAAACAGATGTGTGAAAGTTGGGCTGAGAGGAACAAGGACTTACTGGGATGCCCATGAATATAAAGAAATTGCTGCAATCAATCTATCTCAAGTGTGGCTTACCATGATGTGAACACATCTACTCAGATGCTTAATGCAAAGTTTAAACACAGGAAATTGGTGTTCATATGTGGACAGATTATATGTCAGGAATATGAATTAGGATGAAGATTGTGATACATAAACAATGTTCATGTTCCAAGTAACTAATTGCAACAACAACTTAGCTAAAGCAAAGTCTTACCATATCTGAGCACAATTGTAGTGATACAATGGTACTACAAATCTTACCAGAGAAGAAAGGTTATAAAATTAGAGCATACAGAATTTTTCTAGAGAATACAACTGTCAAGTAGACTAAGAAAAGCATATCATGGTATCATCAATTGAAAAGCCTTTGATTAGACAATTAATCAAATGTGATAAGATATAATTACATGAAGACTGATCTACTGTTGGTTAAAAGATCAATATACATGTGCATGGCATACCTCCCATAAATTGTTGGTAGGCTCAATGCTGGAATAAAATTCACCAAGCCATTATACATACATTTCAGCCATAAATAATTATTCTGGAGCAGTGCCTGCTTGAGAAATAACAATTGTCCTCAAAGAGGATATTGAATATATGGCAAACACAAGGGGTTTGAGGATATAATCATACTTTTAGATGGAAGTCTCACTTTTGGATCAATTTGGATGGTTGAATTGATCAAAAGTAGGCACTGCATAGCAATAACATATACCAGTTCCAGAAAAACAAATGCTCGATTAGAAGACATGATATACAGGGGAAATTTGTAAAATGATCACACATTTGTTGAGATAATATGATACATTGATTCCAGCAATAACATGCAGTATACACATGCCTGTATTGTCTTGTAGAAATCAAAAAACAGCAGTGTCCTTTGTGGCTTTATTGAACAAGCATGCTATGGGTTGTATAAGATTGGCAAAAGGGTGAGCTAATGGTGCAGATTGGAGGTGGTTAATGATAGGGAGGCATTGGGGTGGATGGCAAGAGAAAGAAACACCCCTGGTATCTGAATGTGACATAGATGGGATATGGTGGAATGGAGAAACTGAGGCTTGGGATTTACAATATGGGCCTTGGAGAGAAAACCTGGGTGATGGATAGGGGGAAGGGTGGCTAGAAAAATGTCAATAAAAATACTTGGAAACAATAAAAATACATACAATATCACAGGAGCAAAAATCACACAGTTCACAAGAAGATATCATAGTACAATTATATGGATTAGAATTGAGGAAAGCAGAGATCAACAATCTACAGCACTATGGTTTCATTGCAAAATCAAGCATTGCATTGAACCCTCCAAGGACAACTTCTGAGCTGGACTGGTGAATATATTAGATGGGATATGCCAACAACACTGTCTTTGCATGCAAGTTGGCCAGACTGTTGTGCATGCAGTGTCATATGCTTTAGAACATGAAAATGTAAGACATAAGTGACATGGCCACAGTCAATGCCTTGAGCAAAGGCAGATGTTGTACACATTCATGTGGATAAGCCTAACCTCCATCTATTTTGAGCAGTAGAGTGAGACTGTTATGACTAGTCCTGGTGGAAGTAGGAATAGAGTTGGTTTGTCTCAGTAGACAGTCACATTGGGCTTCAACAACAACAAAGGTAAATGAAAAGTGTTGATTCAGAAGTACAACAACAATTTAGAGAGGTCCAAGAAATCAAGTGAACAAGACATGGGTTACACCAAGTAGGTCTAACTTAGGGATAAAGGTAGAACTACAAGGTCTTAAATATGGAAACAAAATGAAAAGACAAACAAGACCACAGAGAACATTGGAGAACATGGAGGAACCATAGGTAATTAGAAGGCTGACTGATGATGGAATATGGTAGAAGGTCAAGGAAAGGACAATTAAGTCAGCAAGGAAAAGAAGGAAAATAAAAAGGTAGCTATAGTGTTCAAATGAGGCTACCAATAGATGACTGGAGGGAAGCATAGTGGGAGACAAATGAGAAGATCAAAGAAAAGAAGAAAAGAATACAAGTTATTGACAAATTGTAGCATTACCCCCTTAGTAGATCTTAAGTCATTGATGAAAGACCAGTTCACAAGTTAGTAGAGGGGTATCCAGGAGAAACTGTAATGTTCACCCAAGCTCCTTTGTCATAGATGTTGTCCCCATAATCAATAGGGGAGCAAGGGTGAGAAGGAGATGAGAGATGACAGGGTTGGGTGGTCCTCATCTGGGGTTGAGGGACAGATGAATGGATCCCAGAGAAGAGAAGGAGTGATGGGATCCTCTGGACAAATGGGATTCCCTAGAGGATAGAGAGGAGGAAGGAGATCTGGGAGTATGTTGAAGAGAGTATTGAACTTGGACATGACTGGGTCCCCAAACAAGGCAGGTGGGACATTAGTAGGAATTGCAGGCAATACAATAATGGCCTAGTTTGTGACACTGATGACAGGTTTTGTTGTAACAAGGATGATTGGGTAGGAGAGTGATGGTGCCATCAGTCCTGGTCCAATAGGCTTCAGTTTGTTCTAAGATGTGTTCTTCTTTGGATAAAAGAGGGGATAAAGAGGTGGAAGGGGTCTGAATGATGTTGGCAGCTTCTCTCATCTCCCTTTGAATGATAACTTGTTCCTCACAGTATGTTACAATTGAGGAGGCCCATACCTGTTTTCTCCTTCTCCTTCTTCTTCTCATCTGCCAACTCCTATCCCTTTGTCAGTCACACCCTCTTCCCATCTCGACCACCCTGGCTCCTTCCTCTTCGCTGAGATCTTTGCAGATCTCTAAGATTACCAGATCCCCACCTCCACCTGGGCTGACCTCTTAGATAAGTCACTATTCAAGGGATAAGGCTATGCCTCATCACCTCCAGGTACTTCTGCCCTCATCGCCTCTGGGACTCTCTATTTCATTTCCTTCTTGACTCTTACTTACACTTCTTGACTTGCATAGACACTGCTCTCCTACATAGCCTTTTCTCACAGGTTATGTGTTTCCTTTCCTATCCCCTATGATTACCTCACATGCTACACGATGCAGGACTCCAACTCCTGCCCTAAAGTACACACTATATATATTAGAGTGCCGCCTGTACCTATCTCCTTTCCTAACCTTGATATACACTTATTCGTGTCATCAATCCATTCCTCGAGATCTCCTCCCTCTTGCCTTGCCTCTCCTCTGCCTCATCCTCCTCTTTACCAACTCTGGGCCAGTTCCAGTACTGTTGACTTAGGTCAAGCCATTCATCCTTAACTCCTTTCAGAGTTGACCTAGGATAGGAACAAGGGTCACGCTCATGAACATGTACCATTGTTACATCTGTCATAACATAGTACCTATCCAGGTCAATAAGGAACTCATTCATCCCCAACTGATGCATAGTAATGACAAGAGATCCACAAGTTTGTTGATGAATGTCAGAGAGAAGGGTGGCATGTAGAGTGAGTTCTGCAGTGGAGGTGGGTCTGATGTGGAACAGGTGAAGCCTTTTGTTTTGAAGAAAGGCTTGATAGAAGGAGTAGAGAGGAGAGGCAAGGTCAAGGTGGGAAGAAATGGAAAGGGCCAGTTTCAAATCTATGTATGTACAGTGACTCACAAAATTGTCCCAATGTTTTGCACATTTTGATTGTTTATGGAATATATCTAGAACACAAAGAGATATAAACAAAGTGTTGGTGTATGAATGGAGCTACCCACCCTGGGCTATGTGCCCAAAAAGGAATTATGTAATTTGTATCAGTAACCATGGAGATATATGCAATTCAAAACTGATACTCATTGGGACAATTATGTGAGTATGTATTTGATATATCAGAATCTGATGCTTCACTGTTGCTATGGCAACAAATCATCTACTGATTGTTACTATGGTGATGTTATATGTCATAGGACCTATAGTCCAGCTATTTAACCAAGAGTTATATTCTCAAAACTCCACAATTCAACAATGCACC
>JBBPQP010001406.1:0-10513 GCA_038092555.1 Boletus subgraveolens | reverse complement strand
CTACTATCGATGTAGAGTCGAAAGAAGAATGAAGGGAGGAATGCGAAGTGAGCCCTAAGGTCTCCTGAGTCCTGCTTTGAATGAGATATCCAAAGAGACTAGACTGGGGATTCCAGCCGTAGTCCTCTGGGTTTATATATTCATACTATGTTTGTACATGTGGTGTCTAGATCTACTGATCTAGGGCATAGGGTAACGGTAATTAAATACGTGAGGCATAGGCATGTAGAATGGAAGGAGCGGTGATTAAATATGCATGTAATTGTCAGAGTGAAATGGAAGCATGACAGAGATGAACGTGAGAAATAATATAGCCATATCGGGATTGGATCTCAGATCCGATCGGGGAAGAGAAAAAGAAACAAAGTGCGTCCATGCGCGAGTCCATCTAGTGGCTCTAGAGAAAGTGAAACTGATGCTAGTGAGCACACGTGACTATCACGTGATCCAATAAGATAAGAAAAAGAATATCTGATTACGACCGTAACAGAGAGTGTCACAATCATCATTGCAATTCTTATTGTGGTAGGTCATCTCCTTGTTTCATTTGCCTCTCTCATCACCACAATCTCAGGTTATCATTGGCTCTCTCAATGACTGGCAGAAGAAACACCAGTTTGAGGTGCTCAATCAAAAGAAGGATGAGCATACTGTCAAGGTCATTTATAATGGTAAGGAGCATCTCATTGACATCAAAGTATGTTGCCCACACAATTAGTGACCTTTTTTAACGTGTGCACATCTCTTAAGAGGTTGTGGTTGGCAACATTGCATTCCTGGAACTGGGTGAGGTGGTCTCCTGCAATGGAATCATCCTTTCTGGGCATAACATCAAGTGCAATGAGTCAGCAGCCACCAGCAAGGCAGATGCCATCAAGAAGGTTCCGTGTTCAACCTGCCTGGCACTGAAGAACACATGAAACAGCATATGCCCTGGAAATGATGGTGCTATTGGAGGGCAGCTAAAGCATGCATTATTGAGTTCATCACACACTGACTGTTTCATTGTCAGTGGTAGCAAGATTCTGGAAGGTGTCAGATAATATATCGTTGTCACAGTTGAAATGAAAAACTTTAATGGGTGAATCATGATGGATGAGAGTAATCTGATTCTTCTCTCCCTAGGTATCTCATGTCATATCAGCCTTGCATACCAATGTGGAGAATACACCTTTGCAAGTGAAGTTGAACATCCTTGCAAAGCTGATTGCAAAGGCTGGGAGCATAGCAGGCCTCATTCTGTTTGGTGCTCTTATAATATGCATTTTCATCCAATTGGGTGTGAATAATCCTCCAAGGTCAGTCTTTCTTCAAAGATTGTCTTTCAATTTCTGACATTGAACAGATCAAGAACCACAAATCAGAAAGGCATGGCTTTTGTGCAGATTCTCATTATCTCTGTTACCCTGGTGGTTGTTGCTGTCCCAGAAGGTGAGTCAAACACACCACTACTGGTCATCCCCAAATGACATTTGCCAAAGATCTTCCTCTTGTTGTCACAATTGCCCTCACATTTGCTACCAAATACATGACAAAGGAGAATTTACTTGTTCATGTCCTCAGCTCGTATGAAACTATGGCAAACACTTCTGTCATTTGTACAGACAAGACTAGCACTCTCACACAAAATGTCATGACTGTGGTTGCAGGGTCTATTGGTATCCACACAAAGTTTGCACAACAGCTTCAACATCATTAGTCTAGAATGAATGTAGTCGATGAGCATCACTCTTGCAAGAGTACCAACTCTGGAGTTTCTGGACACAACTGGGATTTTTTTCTGCCAATCAGAACCAAATCAATACTGTTCTTTCACCCCAGCTTCACAAACTCTTTAATGCAGCTATTGTAGTCAACATGACTGCCTTTGAGGATGTGGATCCTGTGACTGACCAAATAGTCTTTGTTGGTAGCAAGATGGAGGCAGTGCTCCTGAATTTCACCAAGGAGCTCAACTAGTCCAGTCACAAAGAAATTTGCAATGCGGTGTAAAGTAAATAAAAAGTGTGTGGGTGCGAGGAGAGAGTCGTCCCAAGGGGTTTGTTGTCGGGTTGTCAGTATGAAGGGTTTGCTGGACTGACCACGGTGTGTCGCTGACAAATATTACTAAAAAGGGAAAAAAGCGTGCAACAAAGACGAGGCAAATAGACAAATCCAATCAAGGACAAGGACCAGATATGAAATAAATGGCCTAGGACGAGGGCCGGAATGGATATGAATGGCCTAGGACGAGGGCTGGATATGATATGAATGAAAGCGAGACACGAAATTTTGGGTGAGAGATCAATGCGGGGGAGAAAACTGCATTTCAAGTCAAAATACAAGGTTTTTATAGTCCGGGTTATGACCCAGACTTGTTGTAACTATGGGAATAAGCTATAAGGAAGTATTGCTTTGAGCATAAAAATAATGTAGCTAAAAGAAGGGGTCTGACTATGGAAAGCTAAAACTAAGGCAGTCCGAAATAGGAAATGCGTGTGGACAAGTGGAAAGGCGAGCAGATTAGGTTGGATAGGGGGAATGTAACCCTAAAATGTATGTACACCTTACAGCGGCACATCAAGTCTGAGCAGAGGTATCACAATGAATCTCACAATGGTTACAACCAACTCTAGGATACCCTCTTTGTCTCAAACCAGAGGTTTCCCTCCTTGACAGTGCTACCACCCATGCCATTAAGTACCTTGAAATGACCACACAATAACTTCCAACAGGGCTTCAACAGGCTGAGAATGGGTGCAATCTATCCTTCCTCAATCATCACCACTTGCCTATCTTGTCAACCCCACCTCATTGGCTTCTCCCATCTCTATCCCACCATTCATTTTCCAAACCTGATGTTACAGTTAAGGAGGAGACCCCTTATCAATTTCCTTCTTTGTCTCCTCCTCCTTGTCCACTGACTCCTATTCCTTTGTCGGTCACCCCTCCTCTCCATCTCGACCACCCTGGAGCCACCCTCTTCTCCACTCTATTCTCCAACCTCCAGGATTATAACATCCCAACCTCCACATGGGCCGACCTCTTAGACGAGTCCCTCTTCGAGGAATGAGGCTATTCCTCATCGGGACAGACATCTCCTCCACTGCCTCTGGATACTCCCCTTTCTCACCGCCTCTCAGACATCTCCTCCACCGCCTCCGGATACTCCCCTTCCTCACTGCCTCTTGGCTTTTCCCCTTGACTCTTATTTACTTTCTCTGACTTGCATTGACACTGCCTCCTCCATAGCCTCTCTCATGGCTATGCGTCTCCCCATTATATTCACTTCGTTTACTTCACGTGCCTCGTGATGTGATGCATCTTTTACCTTATTTATCCTTAGGACTCCGATACCTGCCCTAGAGTCCCAGGTATATATATTAGAGTGCCACCTGTACCCTTTTCTTTCTTTAACCTTGATATACACTATTTTGTGATATCATATCATTCCTCGAGATCCTCTCCCTCATGCCTCGCACCTCTTCTGCCTCATCCTCCCCTCTTCCAACTCTGGGCCAGTCCCAGTACTGTTGACTTCGGTCAAGCCATTCACACTTAACTCCATATGGAGGTGACCAAGTGTAGGAACGAGACACAGTTCTTCACAAACATGTACCATTGTTACTGGTCGTAACACCTAACTGTCCACAATATGCCCATCATCCACCCCACAAGTTTAAACTCTGAATCACAATGTCCAAAAGCTGAATTTTGCCCTTGGTCTCCCCAGTGAGTCACAAGACTGTTGGCACAGTATGACATTCCTCCTTGCCGTGTCAAGATATTGGTCACGTTCTTGGGCAACTCAACTGCTATTCAAGAACTCTTCAAGTATGTCAGTGACCACTTCACTGCCATGTTCAAGTGCAAAGCCTTCTTGCACTAGTATACACAAGAGAGTATGGACGAGATGGAGGTTTGTGCTCCTGTTGTGCTTGAGCTACATGCACTCAATATCCCTGGCTGGTGGTTCTTGGAGGCCAAGCCCAACATGCAGCTCAAGCATATCTCAGTCTACTACAATGAGATTGGGTCCAACAAATACATTCCTCATGCTGTTTTGGTTGACCTTGACCTGAGTCCCTGTTTTCCAGTTAGGGAAGGGCAATGCCCTTCATCGCCCAACACTACCCCTCGGACCTTTCCTTCCTCACTGCCTCTCTCTCTGCCTCCCCCAATCAGGCTCCCCTGTATTGGGACAGCTTCCTTATGCATACTTTCCTATTTTATTCTTTTTCTCTTTATGGACACTACCTCCTCTTATAGCCTTCTCCTTTAGAGACTATATATATTCCTTTCCCGTCATTGTTTACTCTCTCATGACCGTGTCACAACGTGTCTATTTCCTTACCCAGACTTTAGGCTCAGCTCCCTGCCCTAAAGTCCCCACTATATATATTAGACCACCACCTATACCATACTTTTCCCTTAACCTTGATATACACCTTTCTGGGTATCATCACTGTTCCCAGGAATCTCCTCCTCCTGTGCCTCAGCTTACTCTCCAAACCATCCTCTACTCTTCTAACTCTCAGCCAGTCCAAGTACTGCCTAGCTTTGGCTAGAGACCACACTCAAACTCTTATTTTAAGAGTCAACCTGAGTGTAGAAATGGTGCACAAACCTAGACATGTACCATTGTTACATTGGTTGTAACAAAATATCAAGGTTACCTCCTTTGCGGTGCTATCAAGCCCTAACCCCCCCCTGAAGACTACCCATTGGTAGTCTAGCCCAAGGACAAGACGAGAAAGATCAGCCTTGCCCAGATCCTTGGAGACAGATCCTCTGACGAGGAACAATGAATCTCTCCACCACAGCCCACTCCTCCATCTCATGCCTTTTCTCCCATCCCCAATTCGCCTTTCCCAACCACGTCCAGAAGACTCAGTTCTCAACCTTGTACTGGGATAGTACCCCCCCCTCCCTGTCATCACACTCCCTCTCCTGCTCTAACCAGAGCCTCTTCTTCGGGACATCAACAAGTCAAACCTCTCCTTGGAGACGTTCACCCTTCCTCAATCAGAGAGGAACCCAAAGGAGAACCCTTCAACAGTGACAATGACAGAACCTACTATGAGAACTTTGTCCAACAAACAGATCTTCTCCTGGACGCTCCACCTCCCAACCCAGGAGACGACCCTGACTCAAATGACAATGAAGATGATGACGAAGATATGCCAGGAATTAAGGCTGCCCTACCGGAAGAATTATCTGGAGAATCTGGTGATGCTAACTGATGGCTCATGGCTATGGAAGGCTACTTCTTCCTTAACAACTCCCTTGGAGACCTTGTGAAGAATTATATCTTCCTCAACTGAATGCAGAAAGGAAGAGAAAAGGCCTTCATGGAAGCTTGGCTTGCCAAGATTAAAGATGGAACAATTCCATTGGGACAAACCCACTACTCCACTATCAGAGAAGCATTCAAGAACATGTTCACCCCTTATGACACTACTGCCCAGGCATGAGTGGAACTCTCTTCACTCTCACAGGATACCAGAGACCTCAAAGGATTTGAGAAATATATCTCCAATTTCTCCCTCCTCTCTATCAGGTCAAAAATCACCGACCTCAATGCTCTCCTCGAATGGTACCTATGAGGACTCGACCCCCAGGTCACCACTCAACTCATCATGTCCAGAATCCTCCAAACCACTACCTCTATGGAAGATGTTTACAAGAAATCCTCCGAAATCAAAGGAAGCTTCCAGAGGATTAGGAATGTCAGGAAGGGTTCACAACCAGCTTATGGCGGCCATGGTCGCACTTGTGATCCCAATGCTATGGACATTGATAAGATCATACTCTCCCCTGGAGAACATTTTTGCTGCATTAGAGAACATCTATGCTTCATCTGCAAGAAGAAAAGCTGCAGCATGAAGAATCATTACGGGGGCTCAGGCAATAATTCACCACCTATGGTCCGAGTCAGAGCTGTGGAAACCCAACCCACCGTTGGGTGACCATCCACTACCAACAACCCACTGGACAACTTCATCAAGGAGCTTTCGTGTGGGCAAAGTTGGAATGAAATTCTGAGGATATTGAGGTCCTCATTTGATCCTTCGCTTGACAAGGAAGGAGTCCCACTGGAGGGACAAGGAAACCCAGTATGGGACGATGAACATGTCCAAGTCCTCGAAACCAAAAAGGAACCCACATCCATACCTTTTGCTGGTACCCACCCCAATGGAGAAGCTACAAGGAAAGCACCAAATGATGGTGCCAAACCTTCCCCCACACTGGCACATTTTTAAGAGAAAGGACTGGATTGATGTCAGTACCTTCCGTCACAATAGCCCCTGTATTTATTTCTGGATTGAAATTGAATTCTATTTGTATTCCCCTTTTGATCTGGAAGCAGGATGGCAAAATCGTCAAAACACGCACACTATTGGATTCTGGAGCCACTGGATGCTTCATGAACAGGGAAGCAGTCAGGCAACTGGGCCTGGATATTACCAGATTTCACATGCCCATCAAGGTGTGGAACGTGGATGGAACCGAAAACCAATCCAGAACAATTCAGTTCAAGAGCACAGTCATCTTGGACTATGGAGGAATAAAGGAACAGTGGGACCTTTATATCCTGAACTGCAGCAAATATGATGTCATCCTCAGAATACCTTGGTTCTGAGCAATCAACCCAGATGTTCACTGGACAGATGGGCAGGTAATGATCACCCTGTCCAAATATCAAGACACGGCAGTAAACAACCCTGAGGTGCTATGACAAAGGTACCTATTGAGGTACCTAGGGTACAATGAAGACAAGCAAATTGAGTGTGAACTCTATGAAGGGTTCAGGAAATGGACACCAATCCAGCGCGCTCGTTTCTTCCAGGCACACAGAGATATTCCAGAGTTCATATTGCGACAAACTATACTATCAATGACCATTGCACAACAAGACAAGACCACCACAATGATACCTTTGACATTCCGGGATTATGCCGATGTCTTTGAGAAGAAGAACACTACCAAACTACCCCCATCCTGAGCATATGACCATGCCATCGAGCTGAAGGATACCTTCACCCCGTGACAGGCGAAGGCATATCCATTGAACCCCTTGGAAACCGTGCTATGCAAAGAATTTGTTGAAGAACATCTCAAGATGGGCAAAATAGTTCCTTTTAAATCACCCCAGGCCTCCCTCTTCTTCTTTGTGCAGAAGAAGGATGGAAAGCTTTGCCCCTGCCAAGACTATTGATACCTCAATGAGCACACGATCAAAAATACTTATCCTCTCCCCTTGATTTCCAACCTAGTGGACAAACTGAAAGGTTCATTCATATTCACCAAGTTCAATGTTCAATGGGGATACAATAATGTGCTCATCAAACCTGAGGATTGATGGAAGGTGGCCTTCCTCACCCCATTCGGCCTATTTGAACCAGCCGTTATGTTCTTCAGAATGTGTAACTCCCCCACTACCTTTCAGGCGTTCATGGATGACCTATTTGGAGACTACATTGTGGAAGGGTGGCTAATCATCTACATGAATGACCTCCTCATCGACTCAGCGGATGCAAAATTACATGAGGAATGTACCTGGAAGGTTCTACAATGCTTCCAGGAACATGAAATGTTCCTCAAACTTGAAAAGTGTACTTTTGCTGCACCTGAGGTGGAATATTTAGGAATGGCCATAAGTGGAGAGGGTGTCAAGATGGACCCTGCCAAGTTGAAGGCTATCAATGAATGGAAGACACTGGTGGACATCAAAGACGTATGATCCTTCCTAGGATTCTGCAACTTCTACTGTCGCTTCATCCCCTCCTTCTCAGAGATCGCCTGACCACTCATTGAACTTACCTCTAAGTCCCAAACTTGGCACTGGGATCTCCCTCAAGAAACCGCCTTTTGGGCACTCCAACATGCCTTCACTAGCAAGCCAGTCCTGGCATTCTCTGATCCCTCCAAACCATTCATAATAATGACAGATGCCTCCCTAACGGTGTCAGGTGGTGTGCTGATGCAACTGGACCACAACAGCGACCTGCACTCTTGCGGATATATCTCCCATTTGTTCTTTTTGGCAGAATGGAATTACAGCATCTTCAACTGCAAACTGCTCATGGTGATCCATGCTTTGGAGGAATGGTGCCAATACCTCTTGGACTCCTCCCACCTGGTGACGGTCCTCACAGACCACAAGAATTTGACATACTTCAAAGAGCCAAGGAAACTCTCTCGCCAACAAGTGCAGTGGTTGCTCTTTTTGCAGGACTTCAATCTGTCCTACATGGCCCTCCCAGGTTCTCAAATGGGACCCATGGATGCTCTCTCGCAGAAGGACACAGTGGACACAGTAGACACAGTGGATGACAATGCTGATGTCCAACTCCTTCCCAACAATGCCTTCTTCCACCAGCTATGGGCTATTGACACAGCCCTGTCGGAGAAGATCAAGCTTTCCAGTGGGACAGATCTCCTGGTACTGGACACTCTCCACAAGATGGAGATGGAAGAACCACCACTCAGCCATACTACAGCAGCCGACTGGTCATATATTGACGGATGTTTGTATTTCAAGACTCAGCTTTATGTCCCCACCAATGCCCATCAAGACCTTGTCCATGCTGTGCATTCCTTCTTTGAAGGAGGCCATGGCGGCCATCTTCACACAGTCACCCTCCTCTCTCAGGATTACTGGTGGCCTGGTCTGTTTGCATTCATACACTGCTTCATCACTGGCTACACAGTTTGTCAAGCCCACAAGGTACACACCCATCCTATATTTCCCCCCCTTGTTCCTGTCGACTTCACAGCCTCTCGACCCTTCCAATATCTTTCCATGGACCTTATCA
Organism: Boletus subgraveolens; assembly: GCA_038092555.1. Taxonomy (NCBI): domain Eukaryota; kingdom Fungi; phylum Basidiomycota; class Agaricomycetes; order Boletales; family Boletaceae; genus Boletus; species Boletus subgraveolens. Next base: position 1,715 of record JBBPQP010001406.1, on the reverse strand, counting down.
CGGACCTCCTGCCCATGCGGGAGTTGGATTCCATTATGGTCGTGGTCAACCATGGGCTTATGAAGGAGGTGATACTGGTACCTTGCACCAAATCCATTGACGCGGCAGGTGTCACCTGACTCTTTTTCAACAACGTCTTCAAGCATTTTGGTCTTCACAACCACTTGCTATCCGATCGCAGACCACAATTCACATCTGCAGTCCCCAAAGAACTGGCAAAATTGCTGAAGTATGACCTTTCATTATCAACGGCATACCACCCTCAAACAGACGGAGAAACTGAGCAGTACAACCAGGAACTCAAAACCTACTTATGAATGTTCTGTGAAGGGATTCCCCAGAAATGGGTGGAACTCCTTACCTTTGCGGAGTTTTCCCACAACACAGCAGAACATTCCATGACCAAACACTCTCCGTTCTCCCTCATGCTTGGATACTCCCCCTGATCCTACCTGAAGATCAGAAAACCCACAAATTCCACCCTTGAAACCCATTTATCAGACTTGGAAGAAGCCCGGAAAGAAGCGGAGGCTGCACACCACTTGGTGCAACAACATATGAAAGAGTGATGACTTTCAAATTTCCAACCCTGGAAAGTTGGAGATAAGGTTTGGCTGGAAAGCTGAAACCTTAACCTACAGGTCCCCTCTCAGAAACTCTTGCCAAGGCGAACAGGACCATTTGAGATTTCAGCAGTCATTTCCAAAGTGGCCTATTGACTAAAACTACCACCACAATGGAAGATCCATAATGTCTTCCATGCCTCCCTGCTGTCTTCTTATTGGGAAACCCTGGAACACAGCCCCAATTTCCCACAACCGCTGCCTGATATATTGGGGACAGAAGAGGAATACAAGGCAGAAGCAATCATTGATCATCGGGAACAACCAAACCAGAGGCAATATCTAGTGCACTGGAAAGGATACCTTGCATCCAAACGAACTTGGGAACCCCCCTCCCATTTATGGAATGCCAAAGCGATACTAATGGAGTATAAAAGAAGGGTCGGACTCTGAACCCTTCTCTCTTAAGTACCGTCTCCATCGTCCATATTCTTCCCCTTCATCCCATCCATTCTCCTCTCTGTTCGCCTCTCCCACCTCCCACCTGTCACTTGTCATCTCCTCTATGTTGGCATTCTTGAGAGATCTCAAATGATGGAGGCCCTCAAGTCCCTCCCATTCTTCTCAAGTGATGAAACACTCATACACCTCATACACCAGTACCAACTCTACACTACCCTTCAATCCCTTCTCCCCTGGGCCTTCTGGGTCCAGACAAGTTCCCCTAAAATCCCAAAGCACCTCAGAACAGAACCAGGAGACTATGCTGCTGTCATGGCAGTCAAACAAACCATCTTGGAGATCCAAAACAGTACCCCTGACCACCTCCACCATGCAGGATTTAACCTGTGCCTTTCACTCCTTCTTGCTAGAGAACTATCCTATGTTCTCAACCCCATCATCTTTGCCCTCCCCGAGGCAGAGCAGAACCGATACTATGACAACACCCCTGAATATCCCATCCCTGACAGCCCTTCCGGATCTCATTCTCCTCCCTCGTCTGGAACTCTTGTTGAGTCAGGAGACAGATTCCCAAGATTTGATGATGGAACAGCTATTCAGCAATGTAGTGGATACATCCAACTGTCTCCCAGAGAGACCCCTACCCCCACCTCCCCCGTACCAGAGCCTTCCTCCCAACCTGCACACCTC
>JBBPQP010001405.1:0-10519 GCA_038092555.1 Boletus subgraveolens | reverse complement strand
TATGACAGAGAACTCCTCACAGTCATCCATGCCCTAAAATCCTGGTGACACTACCTCCATGGATCTTCCTTTCCCATCCAAGTCTTCACTGATCACAAAAACCTTACCTACTTCCACCAACCCCAGAATCTCAACAGACGACAAGCCAGATGGCTTCTTGACCTTGCCAACTTCAATTTCAAAATGATCCATGTCCCAGGACAACTACTTGCCAGACCTAACACCCTCTCCCGATGCCCTGACCTCCTACCCCCTGACTTCCTTGAAAAAGACAGAGTTACCCTCCTTCCCCTGTCCCTCTTCATTAACATCATCGACTCCGCTCTGCACAACCATGTGGCCAAATCATTGGCCTCAGACCCCCTTGTTCTCCAAGCCCTCCAATCCACAGACAGTGACATTCCTCCTGCATTCCGTTCCTGACTCTCCAACTGGCAGCACCTTGATGAGGTTCTTACCTACCAAGGACAAATCTACATCCCAGCTGACAATTCTCTCTGTCACCTCATTCTCCAATGATGTCATGATCACGAGACTGCTGGCCACCCTGGCTATCAGAGAATCTGTCAACTCATCGCTGCCAACTACTGATGGCCAGGCCCTGCCTCTTACATCAGGAAATATGTTGAAGGCTGTGCCACCTGTCAACAGAACAAAGCTAACACTCACTCCACTGTACTCCCACTCTCCCCAATTAAGTCCACCTGCACCAGACTCTTCCAACAGATCTCCTGCGACTTAATCACTGGCCTACCCCTCTCTGGAGGCTTCGATACCCTTTTGGTCATGGTTGACTATGGGCTTACTAAGGGGGTAATTCTCTGCCCCACTAAGAATACCATTACCACAGAAAGGATAGCCTCTCTCTTTTTCCGCAAAGTTTACCTCCGCTTTGGACTCTTTGACAAAGTAATCTCCAATCGCAAATCCCAATTTGCTTCTTCTTTCACAAAAGAACTAGGAAAACTCCTCAATTACAACCTCTCCCTCTTTACTGCCTATCACCCTCAGTCCAACAGAGAAACCGAATGAGTCAATCAAGAGATCGAGACCTACCTTTGGATCTTCTGTGGAAATCATCCTTCCTCCTGGTCTGACTCCATCTCCCACACAGAATTTGCACACAACCACCACCCCAATTCCATTACCAATCAATCCCTATTCTATTTTATGATGGGATATGAACCCCATGCTCTTCCTTTGGTCCTCCCCGAAACCCACCTTCCTGCCATTGAATCCAGAATCAAACAACTTACTGCCACCCGAGATGAAGCCCTTGCCTCTCACAAACTCACTCACCAAGTAATGGCATCCCATACCCAATGACATTTCTCCCCGTTCAAGAAAGGAGACAAAGTCTGGCTCAAAGCTAGAAACTTGAAAAGATCTGTCATCAACCCAAAATTCGCTCCTAAACGAGAAAGACCCTTTATCATCACTAAGGTCCTATCTTCCATCACTTATCAACACTGACTCCCCAAAACATGGAGAATTCACCCCATCTTCCATGCCTCTCTCTTATCTCCTTATCACAAAAACCCTATACATGGACCCAATTTCCCTACTCCACCACCTGACCTTATCAGAGGAGAAGAAGAGTACAAAATTGACTGCATCTTACACCACAGAGGAGCTCCTTTTTCTCATTCCTTCCTGATCCAATGGAAAGGATACTCTGCTGAAGAAGACTCTTGGGTCCCTGAGCGGGACTTGAAACATGCAAAGTTCACTCTCCTTGATTATAAAAACTGTCATCCCACCACGTTCCCTCTTTCCTCATCTCCACAATAAAATCCAACATACCTACTATGCCCTACACTGACCGCTCTTCTGTTTCTCCCCCTCTTGTCTCTGTTTCTGTTTCTTCCCCTTCTTCTATTACTTACTCTTCTATTGTCGTCAATGACATCTCCTATCCCATTACCCCCATCTCCAACCCTGAGCCAACCGTATGGCTTCCCACCATTGAATGACCTTCCTCTCCCGAGGAACCTATCCACCCTGTCCCCATTCTATCCATAGATGTCCCAATGGCCGCCCACAGGATGAGAAACAACCTCCCTGATCCCGACATGGTTGAATGGATCTCCTCCTTCATTGGTGAATCCAGACTCACCCTCCCCATCTCTTCTCATCTCAACCTTGCCTCCCCCCTCTACCCCCTTTACCAAGCCTTTCTTCAGAATGAAAGGCTTTGGTTGTTCCATGTCTGACCTACCTCCACTGCCGAACTTGCCCTCCATGCCACCATCTTCTCTGACATCCATCAATGACTCAAAGGTTCCCTTATCGTTGCCATGCACCAACTGGGCATAGATGAGTTCCTTATCGACCTGGATAGGTACAGTACTGTGAGGAGCAAGTGATCACCAGGAGAGAGATAAGAGAAGCCACCAACCTTATCATCCATATCTCTTCTGCCTCTTCTTCTCCTCTCAATCCTGAGAAGAAATGTATTTTGGAAAGAACTGAAGCATACTGGACTGGAGCTGAGGAATCCCTTTCTCTTTCCACCAACCACCCCCGTTACGCCAAAACTTGTCAGCAATGTCATCACCTCAGCCACTATAGAATTGGCTGTGATTCCTATCAGTGCCCCACTTGTCTTATTTGGGCACTTGGTCACACCATTGCTCATTGTCCCCTACAATGTCTACCTTATTCCCCTTCTACCTCTCTATCCTCCAAAGGATCTCACTCTTCTCATGGGTGCCACCGATCCTTCTCCTCCAGAGGCTCCATTCATCCTGTTTCCCAACCTAGGATGAGGACTACTCAACCCCATTGCCCATCTCCTCCTCGCCCTCACTCTTCTATTGACCACAGAGATGACCTCTATAACAAACACACCTGGGGAAACATCACTGGTTCTCCTGGACCATTCTCCCATGACCTATTTTGATGGTCTTCGTCGATGACTCTGAATCTATGTACTAAGGGGGTAATGTTACGAATCATCATCAGGTTTACTCTTTTCTCTTTGTCTGACTACCACCATGCTATTCCATTGTCATCTACTGGTAACTCCGTTTAAACACTGCTGTTACCAAGTTATTTTCTTATCTTTTCTCACTGACTTAATCATTACTTTCCATCACCTTCTACAATATTCCATCATCAGTCAGCCTGTTCTTACTAAACAATCTCTCACCTTCTATGAAGTTCTATTTTCCTTTGTTTGTCTTTAATCTTTTCTTTGTCTATTTAAGACCCTCATAGCTCTACTTGTACCTTCAAGTTAGACCTACTTGGTATAACCACAACCTTGCTCTTGAACCTTAGCTCTCTAAGTCATCGTTGTACTTTTGAGTCAACACTCTTTGTTTACCTTTGTTGTTGCAGAAGTCCTGCAACTCCTCCATCTTTGTAGAAGCCCTACAAGATCATACCTTTGAAAGACCGAGTCTACTACTACCCCTACCCGGGCTAGTCATAACAGTTGTCCTCTATCTAGAAACTCTCTTCCTAGTAACATTCCTCACTTGTCACCAGGCATCCCAATAAGCCTGAGGAACCCTACACATTAGGGCCAACAAGAGTTAGGCTCAAGGCAGACAATGCTGTGTGTCTACTTGTATGACTACTCCCGGTCATAGTTGTAACACCCTCAAACCTCTGCTCTCCCCCTTGATCAACGCATTTCGGCACATCTCGTCATTGTCATCCTCAACTTGCACTTCCCTGTGCCTCCCTACAACCTCCCTGTGGGCCTGTAGGTCTCCATTTCTGTGTGCAACATCTCCATTACATTGTCCAACCAGTTCACCACCTGGCACTGTGCTCTTTTTGAGTTGTGGCCTGCTATCTTGGATATGTGCATTTTCCATGTCATCTGGGGGCTCTGTGGGCTTCATGGGTCAATGCATTTATCAGTGTCATCACCTGTTGCCTCCATGCTCCCTCCTGACACTTTTTCAGCTCCAGACTTGATCTCCTGGATCCCCAGCTTACCATCTCGATCCTGCAGGCCCTCAGGCCTGTTGGGAGGTTCTGTGGGCTTGTCAGAACAATGCTCGTTGTTGTCTGTCATGTCCCCAGGGTTCTGTGTCTGGTCCATCATGGCTGTGCAACATGCTCTGTGTGCTCGTGCTGTCCTTTGATCTGTCACCTTGGTCCATCATGGCCTCAGTATCATCCTCCACTCCAGCATTATTGGTTGTCAAATGACCATCCTGCTCCCCTGTGAGCAACATGCTGGGCTGGTCTGGTGCGTTTGTGTCCATGGACACTTTTGTTGTACTTGTCACAGTGGTTTCATCCATAGATATCTCCACTCAACTAATCTTGACTGTTTGAGTTCTCTCATCAGCCTTTTCACCCACTACCTTGTCACCTGCTGCCTCTTTGCCCTCTCTGTGTGATCTCCTGATGCGCAGTGTCCATACTGTGTGCATGGTGCCCATTTGGTGATCTATGGTTCCATGTGACTGGCCCACTGGCTTGACTGGCCTGGTGCATGTCATGTTTGGGTTCAATGTGTCAGTGGCTTCATCCTGGGCCTTCTGACCACTTGCCAGGATTGCGAAGCTTATGTTGCTGACTTTCCCATGCAGCTTCTTGACCTTTTCAGTCCTGTTGACTCATCCCTGGCTCTCCAACTTCTTTGTGCATTGGGGTGACTGCTCGAATTTCTTCATTAGGTAGTCTAAATATTCCTGCACTGTTTTGTAGTGTTGGAAATGAATGGAAATGGACTTCGGAGCCATGCATGATATTGTTCATCATATGAGTTCATCCTTGTAGTCATGGAATTGGACTGGTGGGGTTCCCACAAGGTATTCTGCCAGATGCTGGTTTTCAGCAAGCTGCTGAATCATTGTGTGCCATGTCAACCAATTCTGGCTGTCTACTCTAAGCTTGACAATTTGAATTTCCTTGTTCATGGCCATTATGGGATTTCAAGTCTGGTGAGCTGACTACTGAGCTATGTAGATCAGGGCTCATAACCTGTAGCAAATAAATCTGTAGTTGCTCAGTGTAGTCACTGAGCAAAAGGCTATAGTATGTGTTACAGTTGAGAAGACCCCATACCCATTTTCTCCTTCTCCTCCTCCTCACCATCTCCTGACTCCTATCCCTTCATCAGTTATGCCCCTCTCCCATCTCAACCACCCTGGTTCTTCACTCTTTGCCAAGATCTTCACAGATCTCCGAGACTACCAGATCCCTGCTTCCATGTGGGCCGATCTCCTAGATGAGTCACTCTTCGAGAGATAGACTGTTATGATATGTAATATTTTCAAACTTTTCTTTACAAACACTTATACAACATGTTACTTCTTAAAATATTCGACACATTGCACGTGACCGTGGGAAAGGTCACCTGATCACAATGATGTCATAGCATGTGTTATTAATTTCTGCTCTTCTCTCATGATGCTATACTTCTTTTTCCCATCATCAACTTCTCTTTCTCACACCCATGTATTTTCATTTGACCATACTTAGTCATTACTATTTACAGCACTTGGTCCGTGCTCACTTCTCATCAGTATATATACTTGTACATTATATTGTAACACCTCAGTCTAATCCACTTGTCATTCCCATCCTCCTGGCATCTACAGTTCAGGTTGGAAGTTCTGATTAAGGACCAAGACTATTTCTTTTTCCATCTTGTCCCTTGCCAGACAGTGTTCCTCTGTGTCGACGTCCGGCTAGTGGTTGTATCGAAAGAGCAATCATTACATAGACCATGTCTCATCACCTCTGGGTACTCCCTTTTTCACTCCCTCTGGGACTCTCCATTTCCTTTTCACTATAACTCTTACTTACTCACTCTGACTCATGCAAACACTACCTTCTTCATCACCTTCTCTTTATGGGTAATGCATTTCCCCTTTATATCCTCATTTACTTGACACGTGCTATGCAATGTGATACGTCCCTACCTTATTTATCTTTAGGGCTCTGACTCCTGCCCTAAAGTACCATACTATATATATTAGAATGCCACTTGTACCTCTCTCTCTCCTTAACCTTGATATACACTTCTTCATGTTGTCAACTCATTCCTCAAGATTCCCTCCCTCGTGCCTCACCTCACCTCTGCCTCATCCTCCCCTCTACCAACTCTGGGCCAGTTCCAGTACTGTTGACTTCAGTCAAGCCATTCACCTTTAAACTCCTTTTGGAGTCATCCTAAGGAAGGAACAAGATGACACATTCATGAACATGTATTATTGTTACATCAGTTGTAACAGTACAAAGTATCTAATAAGGTAGTCATTACATAATCAAGTGGCTGAACTACCTATCTCAAATAAATTCCAACAGAATTGCTTTGCAAGTCCAAGGTTACAGAGAAGGTGCCCTCTGGCACCACTTCTACAACAGTCTGCTGGACTGCATCAAGGATGAAATCTCTCATGTTGGGAAGCCCCCCACACCCTCCAAACTCCACCACCTCACTCAGGCAATTGATGTGTGCTACTGGGAGTGCAAGTCCAAAATCAATCACCAGGCAAAACCATCCAATCAACCCTCCACTTCCAAGGAGAAATTGTCTGCTCCTGCATCTTCCACCTCCTCTCACCCCTTCATCCCCTCTGGAAACTCAAAGGAGTCTAAGGACTCCAAAGGCAAAGGCACTGCAATATCTCTGAAGCCAGACTTGTCATCAAAATTAGGGAAAGATGGCAAGCTCACCTTGGAAGAATGCAAGCACCACTTTGACAACAAGTTATGCATATTTTGTGGTCTCGCTGGCCACATGGCTAAGGATTGCCCAAAGTCCACTTCCAGGGCAGCCAAGGGTCACACAGCCACCATGACAACTCTGGAAGCTAACTGGAGATCTCCACCTCAGAGGCAAAAAAATAAGTAGTGACCTCTGTGACCTGCACAGACTGGAGGTTGTGTTGAATCCACCCATGCACCTAAGGAGATATGTCTCAATATGTCTGCTCTTTCTAATCCTAAGTCACTTATGCCCTCTATCACTCTTGTATCATATCCAATCACTCCTTTTCCTGTGCTTGTAGACTCTGGCTCCTCTGACTGTTTCATCAATATGTCTTTTGTGAATAAACATGCACTTTCCACCTATCCTGTGCCCCCACTCCAACTCTGCCTCTTCAATGAAACATCCAATAGCATCATTACCCAAGCCATCAATCTCTCTGTCCATTTTGCAACCAGTGATATCACTCCAATGACATTTTATGTCACTCTGCTGGACTCTACCTGTTCTCTTGTTCTAGGACACAACTGGCTTACCCACCACAATCCATTGATTGACTGGGTTATGAGCAGTATCTCATTCTGATCACCTAAACAAAGTGTGCCAGCACCCCCAAGCTCTCCTCCACAGCCTCCAGAACCCTCTCCTCCAGCTGAAACTACTTCCTCCAATTCACCACATTTTTCCAATTACAAGACTCCACCCATTGCACTCATTAGTGCCCCTGCCTTCATACTGGCTTGTCACCTTGAGGGCTCTGTCCAATTTAGCCTGCAACTCTGTCCCCAGGAGAGCGATCTCTGCTCTGCTACTATTGCTCCTCCAGAGCAGTCTGATCTCTCCAGAGTTCCTCCAGAGTACCACAATTTTGCTGACATCTTCAGCAAGAGTAGGGCTTCCAAGCTTGCCCCACATCATGAGTACAACCTAAAGATCAACCTGGAGGAAGGAGCATCTTCTCCACTGGGTACAACCTATTCTCTTTCCCCTTCCAAACTTGGCTCCCTTCATATGTTCCTCAATAAGCACCTAGCAATGGAGTTCATCCATCCCTCCTCCTCTACTCACACTGTTCTGGTCCTCTTTGTCCACAAGAAGGATGGTTCCCTCCAACTTTGCATTGACTTCCAAGGACTCAACAAGATCACAAAGAAAGATTACTACCCTCTTTTCCACATCTCCGACCTCCTAGACACTCTGAGCTGTGCCAAGATCTACACCAAAATCAACCTCCAGCATGCATACCATCTAGTCTGCATTGCCAAGGGAGATGAATGGAAGACATCCTTCCAGACATGCTATGGCTCATATGAGTGACTAGTAATGCCATTTGGTCTCACTAATGCCCCTGCAGCATTCCAGCAATTTGTTAATACCATCTTCACAGATCTTCTAGATGTTTGCATTATAGTCTATTTGGACAATATTCTAATCTATTTCAAGGACAAGACCTCCCACAAGAAGCATGTCTGAGAAGTCCAACAACAACTCTGCAAACACGATCTTTATGCTAAACCTGAGAAGTGTGAGTTCCATACTAACTCTACCAAATACCTAGGCTACTACATGTTGCTCTCCAGCCTTACCATGTCCTCCAAAAAAGTCAAAACCATATAGGAATGGCCAGAGCCTCAGAAAGTGAAGAACATTCAGTCCTTCCTTGGGTTTGCCAACTTCTATTGGTGTTTCATAGAAAACTACTCTGAGATTGTTGTGTCTTTGACATGTCTCACACACAAGAATACTCCTTGGTCCTTCTCTGACAACTGTCGCTTCACCTTCTGAAAGTTGAAGAAGGCCTTCACCACAGCTCCTATCCTTACCCATTGGATCCCTGACATTCCATTGATTGTAGAAACTGACGCTTCCAACTATGCTATTGCCAGAATTCTCTCCATCTACTGTCCAGATAATGTGATTTGGCCTGTCTGTTTCTACTCTTGTATGCTCTCTGCTTCAGAGCTCAACTATGACACCCATGATAAGGAGCTCCTTGCCATCCATGAGTCCTTCCAGACTTGGCATCATTACCTTGAAGGCTCCAGCACTCCAATCAACATTGTTACTGACCACAAGAACCTGGAATACTTTGCAACTTCCACACTCCTGACCTGGCATCAAGCTCAGTGGTCAGAGTTCTTCTCCCAGTTCAATATGGTCATGTATTTCCACCCTGGACACCTTGGTGTGAAGCCTGATGCCTTTATTAGATGCTGGAACATCTATCCCAAAGAGAGGGATAAGGACTATGCTCATATCAATCCACACAATTTCCATCCAGTATTCACTCAGGAACAGCTCACTTCATCCCTTCAAGCTTCCTATCTAGCAGCTCCAGTCCTCCAAGCTAGCACCCTCTTCAATGTGGAAAAGCTCCACAGTGATATTCTCTCCACACTCCCCTCCAACCCATTGGCTGAACTCCATATGTCCTCTCCAGATCTCTTTAAATCTCATTGGTCTGTTGATGAAGATGGATTCCTACATCTCAACAAATGCATCTACATACCTGATGCTAATGACCTCTGACTCAAAGTTCTCTGATATAAACATGATCACCCACTCTCTGGACACTTCAGCCAGAATCAGTGAATATACATGACCAGGAATCAGGACATTCATCAAGGAATATGTTTCCTCCTGTACCTCCTATGCTTGTGTGATGGTTCCAAGACACTGGCCCTATGGGTTGTTGAAACAACTCCCTATTCCTGAGAAGCCATGGAACTCTATCTCCATGGACTTCATTGAACAACTTCCCACTTCCTCCAGATACACTGCTATACTTGTTGTTGTAGATTGCCTGTCTAAACAGTGCATCTTCATCCCTACACACAACACAATTACATCTCCAAAGTTAGTAACCCTCTTCCTACTCCATGTCTTCTCAAAGCATGGAGTTCCTTCCCACATCACCTCCAATTGAGGCTCCAAATTTGTGTTACACTTCTTCCATTCACTTAGGAAAGCCCTAGACATCCACCTCCACTTCACCTCCAATTATCACCCTGAAGGAGACAGTCAGACAGAACAAATAAACCAGACCCTGGAATAGTACCTCTGAGTGTATTGTAATTACCAGAAAGACAACTGGTCTGAACTCCTGCCCCTTGTGGAGTTTGCATATAACAATGCTCCAAGCACCACTACAGGAATCTGTCCATTCTTCACTAACAAGGGCTATCACCCCAACATCACAGTACACCCTGAACATGACCTCACCTCTGCAAAGGCATACAAGTACTCCATCAACCTCAATTCCCTCCATCAGTTCCTCCATGAGGAGATGGCTGCTGCCCAAAAATGATACCAAGGACCTGTGGATGCCAAGCAAATTCCAGCACCAGACTTCAAAATTGGTGACCAGGCATTCATCAAGGCAAAGTACTTCCACTCTGCCAGGCCCTCTAAGAAATTCTCTGAGAAAAACCTAGGGCCTTACACTATCATCGCTCAGGCAGGCTTCCACTCCTTCACACTCTGACTCCCCGATTCCATGAAATCTGTATACCCATTTTCCATGTCTTGCAGCTAGAACCCTCTGTACCCAACACCATTCCAAACAGGGTACAATCTCTGCCACCTCCAATCAAAGTAGATAGTGAACCGGAGTACAAGATCTCCGAGATCCTCAACTCCAAGATAAATCAACAATGAAGAAATTGCAAGTTACTGTACTTGGTGCATTGGTCCAGATATGAAGGTACTGACAACAAAACATTATGGCTGTTGGCCACTGAACTTGGCCATGCCTCCAAACTTGTCCAGAACTTCTATCTCTGATATCTGACCAAACCCAGACCTCACTCTGAACAATGACAAGTCAAAATCTTATAT
>JBBPQP010001404.1:0-10523 GCA_038092555.1 Boletus subgraveolens | reverse complement strand
AAAGGCTTCGTAGGAACAGAACGACTGTCTTCTGACTTCGAAGTTATAGATCTGATTTGGGGAGACTAGTAAGTAAAAGGTTTACCTCGCTGTCTCGCGCCAACGGTCGACGACTCGAGAACGGGCTAGACAAAATACCGAGCGAGTCATACGCAAATGGTATGAAGCAATGGGACATATCATTGTCACAAAACCCTGCCTTGGAGTGCCAGCCCTGCAGTACTAATATCACGACGTGCTTTGCAGAATTTATGCAAGTCGGGTGGAAATGTCGTGCGAAGTGTTACGACTGAACTTGGAATATGACTAGTTGATACTTTGGTATTACAGCGGTTTTCAAAAGTTTGTGGAATTTGACCAAATCATTTGGATTTTTGGGCCGTCACGTGTCATCACGTGTTCAGGACCCCAAATGTAACTGACAAATCAAATAAACAAACCAACACAATTGGCAGTTTTCATCCTTGCTCACCAGCACTGTCGCCATCAGGCTTCAAGATGCTCTATGCCCAAACACTGGACACCCCAGAATGTGAAGGCTCGTATTCCTGTCCTATACCATGACAATGGTTTGTCTGTCAAGGAAATCAGTAGCCAACTAGGCATCAAAAAATCATTGGTCTACTTTGTCCTCAAATTATACTGGCATTTTGGTGTTGTCTCAAACATCTACAAATACTTGTGCACAGTGGGCTGCCCCCGTTCTCTCAGTCAAGCTGACCTTGCTTTTATTACCACCCTTCTGGATCATTGCAGATCGCTCTATCTCAATGAACTGCAGGATGAGCTGTGGCTCAAATGTGGCATTCACACCACTCTTCCAACCATCCATCATGCCCTTCAACAGCTTGGCATCAGTCACAAAGTCATCTCTGCCACTGCCTATGAACAAAACAAGATGTCGCGAGCAATCTACATGAATCGCATTGCCGAAGAAGCTCCCGATGCAGGCATGCTTATGTTTGTTGATGAAGCAGCCAAAAATGAGCATACGCTGTCATGCAGATATGGGTGCTCAGGCAAGGGTGTTCACTGCATGGTTCAGAGGCAGTTTGTAAGAGGTTTGCAGTACTCAATCATTCCCGTCATTACTCTTGATGGAATCATTGTATATGATATTGTGGACAGTCCTGTTGATGGTGACCGTTTCTACAATTTTATCAAGGAATTTGTGGTAGTTATTCTATTTTTCATTGTGTTGTTAGTTACAATCATTTGGTACAGATGCCATTCATGAACCCATATTCCGGTCCTTGCAGTGTCCTCATTATGGACAACTGTCGCATTCATCACGGTGAGCAGCTCTGTCAGTTGGTTGAAGATGATCATTGTAAGTGCCGATTGTATATAGAACATTGGTACTGATACTATAGACAGTCTGCAAGCTCATCTACCTCCCGCCATACTCACCTGACTACAATCCCATTGAGCAAGCATTCTCATCAATCAAGGGTTACCTCTGTCAGCATGTGTCTGAAGATTTGTCTGTGATGTCTATCATTTGGGCTTGTCAGAATGTCACCCCTGATAAAGCAGAGGGGTACTTTTGGGCATCTGGGTACATTGTATAGCACATCAGACTAGGTTTGTAGCATTTTTGTCCCTTGTTGATGTAATGAACATATGTGCAATGTTGTATTGGTCACTAGAGCTAGCTACTGTTCATCTTTGTCAACAGCAAAGCCACATGGGACAGGGAGCCGCTGCTTCTGTGAGCCACAAAAATAAAAAAGATCATAGTCTCAGTTCACTAAAGTATCACCATCATTGGCTCACATTGGCAGCCCACTGAATGTCATATCCCCTCTGTTGTGAAATTTCTTCTTATAGAATACTTTCTTCACCTGCAGCTCATCACTGGCCTGACCATCACTAGTATCTGATGCCACCGTATTGCTTCATTTTCACTTTACCTCAGGTCCATTCCACCACACTGTACTCCCATTCTTCAAGTGAATGACATCACCAGCAGAAATGCCAAGACTAGCAAGTAGTTTGTCATCAACATCTGGAAGGATGTCTGGGCCAATACCATTGAGTTCCAGCAAGCTCTTGTAAGTTAGCACATGACAGACACCTAGGTGAGTCTCAGCATACTCAAGGTAACATGTCAAGTGGGATGGAGAAGGAATGAGCTCGTGCATGTGAGCAGTCCTCTGCTGAGTTGGTGTCTGAGGAGTTGGTGTAGATGGGCTCGCCAGAGTTGTAGTATCTGAACTGGCAGCAGAAGGGAACAGCCCTGATTTCATAATGGCTTGAATCAGAAGAATGGATGCTAGGGAGTTGATGTCAACAGCAGGTGTCAGGGATGACAGTGGTGGCGGTTGCAGTCTCTTTGCATGGATGACCAAGGCTTTATTCATGGGATTGAATGAGTCAATGTTGGGTGGGACATGTACAGTAGCTTGGCCTGCCTCAAGTGTACAAGCCCAATTGAGGATCATTGGCCCTGTTAGAGGTATAGGTCCAAGAGGCCCGACATACGTGAACCCATTGTCATGCTCATTTTTGTACTTTTGCTGAAGCATGATATGCCACTGACCTAAGCAGCTATCCCAGTCGGCTTTTGTAGTATCAGATTTATCCTAGACAATAGTTAGTTTCATATATCATATATTGAATAAAAAATCTACAAATGGCTTTGGGAAATGCTTCTGAGGCTGTGCCCTCAGAGCTAGAATGTACTCAGGGCAGCTTTTGAATATCCCACATGTTGACAAGGATTTTGTTGGCCGCTGGCTTGCTTTCATTGATTTTCATCACCATTTCCTTGTAGTTGGCAATGTTATCAATGTCGATTGCATTCGCAACATGTTGTCTACATTCAGTGTGAGTCCAAGTCATGTAATAAATGAATAAAAAAATACCCTTTTATCTTTGGTAAAGTGTATCTAAATGGGTAATGTTTCTTCGCAGTGACCTCATAGTCATCCTGGCCATGCTTTTCGAGCATACTCCACAAAAATTCAGTATAGTTTAAGGACTTGACAGCAAATGAAAGTTCCTTCATTTTCATCATCTTCTCTTCCTTTGAGGTATGTATATACTCAGCCTATATCTGCAAGTTGTTCATATCCCTGTCAATTATGATTCATATGACCCCTCATTTTGTATCTAGTTTGCAAGATGATTTAACAACTGAGCTTTAAGTTGTTCACAAAATATTTGCCTGTCAGATCCAATCCAATCCCCTTGTCCTTGTTCATTCCCATTCCCATTCCCATCCTCATCCCCATCCCCATCCCTATCCCTATCCCCCCCATCCTGCTCCTGCCCATTTCCATTTCCATATTTATCAGCAGATAAAACTATCCCCATATCTTCTTCAATCTCAATAATCATATTATGAAGAACCAAACATGTTGAAATCCAGGACTTGATATATCTCCATCACTGTTCAGATTGGATCTGAACTCAAATCTCATGCAGAGATTGAAATCGGCCCTTGATTGAGCCATACATGTACTCAGACCACTGTAAAACATGTAACAAGGTCAAAGACCTTGTAAAGGTAGATGTAGAAGGGGCGAGAACACTCGTTCCAAGGGGTCCTGTAGGAGGGAAGTTAGATGAGAAGGGTTGGCTACGACTAACCACAGAAGAGTAGAGTATCTGGAATAGTCCCAGGTACACAATGATGAGGGAAAACGAAGTCCAAAGTGGATTGAGTAAAACAATGAGCAGTCTGACCTAGGATGAGGGTCAGATAGATGATGATAAGAGCTATCCAGTCAAGAACAAGGACTGGAAACTAGGACAAGGAAGGAAGTCGATCAAGAATGAGGACTGACGAGGACAATGATGAGAGGAATCATAGCGAGAAAATCAGGAGTGAACTGAGATGATCATTCAGATCTAGGTACAAAATTTTTATAGTCCGGGCATTTCCAAGACTTTGGTAACTAGGTTACCAGAGAAGCATACAATAAGGATCTAGAGGTGGCAGCAACTAATTGTAATAGAAGTAAGGAAGATAGGGAGAAGTAGAAGAAACTACTAAAGAAAGAAAGAAGTAATAAGACGGCGAATTGAAAATGGTACTGGACTGTATATGTAGTATCTGGTCTAACTCAGACCATGGATAGGTGGTATGGATAGGTGATATCGTACTGGATAGAAAAATAAGGGCTTGACTTACCTCGGACTGGACATAGAGGACACAGGACACAATGGAGATCACTTGGAGGATATCTGAATGAAGGGGAAGGGATGGGATGTAACTGTAGAGAGCTAGAGGCTCCTACACTACACCCGAACCTATAACATATGGAACTTGAACAAATTTAAATCTGATTAGCTACTAACCTTTGATAGGTTGTAATTGAATCTCTTTTGATCCTTAGTCAAATTTCCACCTGAAGGTTTTTTGAAAGGAACAATATGTACACCAGGAATGACAACCATAGGCAGTGTCAGCCCAAAGCCATTCATTAGGCTGAAGGAATTTTTCAGATGTCTTGGCAATGTCTGCAAGCTGAAAAGCAGAGGAGTCATGTAGGCTTCCAGGCACTTCAATGACATAATACACAATCCACAAATTATGGGGAAATATAACCAACTGAAAATAATGTCAAATTATTGAATGAAATATAATTTTTAAATACCTGATTGGAAATAGAATAATTTGATTTGTGATCATAAAATCCTTCTCCATGCCAGCCAGGCTTTTCATAGAGATTGAAAGGAGTTCCATCCACAGTCAAAAATCCCCCCCTTCATGCAGAACATGTTTTCTCCTCAACAAATGCCTGTGCTTCTTTTTTGTCCTCCTCATCTCATGGATTAGCAAGATTAAAATGAATAAAATCATGATGAAGGGTTAGGATAGCTGTCATAACTCGTTTATAGCAGTTATGAATGGTGCCAACAGAAACACCAGCCCATTCTGCCATGTCTTGTGAAGTAGCAGCATTTCCATAGTGGCCTGCAGCATTGAGGAAGATAGCAAGCTGGATAGAAACAGGAAGCTGGGGTAAACTAGGATTACTTCCAAAAGCCTCATGGTTTTGAATCTTGTTTAGGATTTCAATGAAGACCTCATAAGATACACGTAGCTTGTGTCGAAAGAGATGGGGATGATCAAGCTTCCATTCATCAAGAAGCTGAATCTGGGGATGACAAGCAGGAGGAGGGAGTTTGTTGAGAATATGGGCCTTCTTCACTTCATCCTCAAGGACTGTGATAAGCAAATGAAAGTCCATGAGGTGACCTAGATCTTCTAAATCTCCAAATAGAGATCCATCTGAGTCAGAGATATAGGCATCTGACAATGAGTGGAATTCAGGTTCAGCAGATCCAGAGATAGTGGAGGTAGAGGTGGAGGTGGAGTGGGACTTGGCACTGGCAAAGGATAACAATGATGACATTTCACATCAGAGGACAGGTGTTATGGTTTTGGCACACCCCCAGTCTTTTTCCTCCTTCTATGACCCTATGCCTGCTCGTGACCACTCCTTCACTGGACCATCCACTCCAGTGCACTCAAGCACTCATTTATGCTCGACACAACACGTTTTGCAACAGCCCTGGACCACCTACCATCCAACACCATTCCCCCCTGGTGTCTCCTGACATAGCTGCCCTCCTATGTCCTGATCTGGGATCTTCCCTGGATCTTCCCTGGAATATCCCTTTGGGATCTTCCCACCCTTCAACCACCTTAAGACTGCCCTTTGATACTCTCCTACCATTTGGCTTCACAGCCCTCCTGCTGTCCACCAGATCTCCCTGGTAGCCTTCCTCGCACAGCTGTCCTCCTGTGTTCCCCTCAGTGATTCCCACCTCAGTTGAGGCCAGATCTCACCTCAGCATTGCCACCACCTCGTGCTGCACTCCGACCTCTGTTCACCCTTGTGACCACTCACATGCCATCACAATACATCGCACCACACTGATTCCCATGACATGTCTCTTTGCTCGTGAACTTCCCACAGCAGCCCTTTCCTGCCTTTTTGGGTGATAACCTCGCCACACTGACTCCAGGTTTCCTTTTACGGATATGGACTATTACCATATTAGGTTAGACTGTGCACGGACCACCATTACCAGATTGGGATATACCTGCCCTAAAGCCCTTACAGCTGGGGTATATCAGTTCAAACTCTGTTCAAACACCTCTCTCTCTCTAACCTTGATTTGACACCTAAAGTGTACACCTTACGGTTACTCTTGTGGTATTCATCATCCATTCCCTGCAATCCTCCCCTTGCTTGACCTCATACCTCACCCTCTCCTCTTTCCTCCTTCATTGAAGGACTCTGCCACTGTCGTCAAGAACCCTCTAATCTCTTTCAGGTCACTAGGACTTGGTCAATGCCCCTCATCGTTGACAAGTACAGGAACTCTCATTCCTGTCCCCACCTCCCCCAACATCTCATTGATGTTGGCTTGTCTCTTGATTCTCTACTCCAGTACAGAGAACTCGACCACTTTGTCATCAACCCCACTATCCATGATTGTCACCTAGGTCAAGGTCTTCCGGCCTCATTCATCTTGGACTCTCAGTCGTCATCTACTTCAGGATACTTTTACTAGTATCCCTCGTTGTTCATCGCCAGGCATACCAATAAGCCTGAAGGTCTCCTACAAGTTAGGACCCAACAAGAGTTAGGCTCAAGGCGGCTCTATGCTTCCTGTCTACTTGTACAACTACCAGTTATAACAACATGTTATCTGGGTGTGGGGAATGTATAGATTTTGACTGAGAGTCAGTATCATCATCAAATACCTGCTTTATTACCATTTGAAGCATCTGAAGGTACACTTGGAGATCAAGTGCTTGCTGGGCTTCCTGAAGAGCTGTGAGGAGTTTTTGATGGGCTGATGGCTTGGGCATGATGGTTCAAAGTACCTGAGAACTCAAATCACCTTTATATACTGGTCCTCTGTGTATTTTTGCTATCTCTAGGGGCCAGAAGCCAAGATGTGTGGCGCTATTACCATTTTTATACAGCTGTGCAAAGCCACAATGGCATGTGTACCTGTTCATTCAGGCGGGGTTCAAACTTTGTGTCTCACACTGGCTTCCCTTTTCAGTAACTCAAGCTTTCTCCTGCTATTTTTTCTGCTTACATATGCATCTCTTTTCTTCTCATTATCACTTGTTGAGACACCCTAATATTCCATGATATAATCATGATATAATTTTGTTTGGTTGATATGTATCTCAAAACCTGTACATGGATCCATGATTGTATGAATAGATAAAGTTGCTTTTAATCATGCAATATATCATGTAATGGATAATATCTATGATGTGTGCACATTTGATCAAAGTCCATCATTCCACACCTTTCAAAGTATTTCAAGGTACAGTGGCTCAAAAAAGTGTCCCAATGTTGAGCCATTTTGAAGAGATTGGAAGATTGTAGGAGAGCAAGAATAAATCAGGTAAGGTGCTTGTAGGATGGATAAAGGTACTTGCTCTTGGCATTCAGAAACCACTTTGGCCATGTGATTTGGTTGCCATGGGAGTGAGATACAAGCATTTCAAAATGGCATGTCATTGGGACACTTCTTTGACCCTGCATTTGACAACCATTATGTTATATATAACATAGGTATTTGACAGCTATTGATGGTTGCTATGTTACCAGGCTGTGTAATTAGGTAAGTGACATCACTCCAAGCAATATATATACCCTGTGGTCCACTTCAATTGACCTCACCACACCATGAAGTCCACTCCTATCTCTATTAGAGCCAATATTCTTGTTCTTTCTGAATCTGGTCTCTCTGCTAGGCAGATTGCATTCAAGACTGGTCTAGGGAAGTCTACTGTGGCCAGAGTCATCAGGGAGATCCCCCCAGAAAAGGAGAATGTTGAAAGTCTCCCTTGCCTGCCCTGCAAGAACAGCAATGATGTGACCTGAGTTATCCAAGAGTGCATAAGGGTTACTTGTGGCTGTTGATCAGCATTCAAAATCTGGCATGTTGTCAAGGATGGAATTTACATGCCATCTCACTTGACTAGTTCCAAGCCAGTCCCAAGGATGTCTTTGATGGTAGACTCCCCTTTGGTGGAGATCTTGACTCTGCTGCCCAGCTATCTACCTTCCACTGCTTTCAGGCTGCTTCAAGCCAGCTCTCTTGAGAACAATGACCTACTCTCCACCATGCCCAACACTCTTTTCTGCACCACCATTTTCATCAACTTCTTTGCAACCCCTCTGTTCACCTGTGCCAGCAGCCTTCTCCTCTTCTCCCTTCTTTGGGATCTTGTCTCTTACCTGGCCACAGCCACAGTGTCAACAGTGGAGGCATCAGCAATTTGCTGGGTGTCAAGAGTGTTGAGACCAGCCCTGGCCTCACCAGCATCAGTGGTTGGCTCCTCTGCTGCACATTGGACATTGGCTAGGGTAGTCTGACATCTAGGCTACAAAACTTGGCAGGTTGGTTGAACAGCCCAGTTGTTACAACAGCCAGCATTAAATTTGTGTTAGTGACATTGGGTGGCAAATATAATCAGTGTGATATGTGATATGTGATGTGTGATGTGTGGTATTCAACATTCCTCTGTGTGCCAACATAACATGCAACTATGCCCAGTATCTAAGCTGCTTGGCGTGCACTCCCTTTATGGAACATGGTCTGCAGCATACATTAATTTCAGTGCAATATACTGTGGCATAACAGCACCTCCATTAACAACAGAGACAACCATGGCCATGCCACAGCTGCCAATCAAGTTACCAGGTAGGTCTTTGCTGAATGTTTGCTTTTCATTGAGCGACTGTTGGAGGCTGCAAGGAGATGGATAGGGACTGAGAGGAATGGAAGTAGTGGATCCTAGGAAGAGAGGAAGTCAAATGATGTGATGGAGTTGTTTTCTGGCAGTGATAGCAATGTGTGATCAACTTGAATATACAGCCTCAAATGTAACTACAAACTTTATGTGCGATCAATGAACCCATAGTGATAATATCAGATGAATTACTAGGTGACCTTGCTGATGTGAATGATCCACATCCCAGAAAAACGTACAGAGAAGATAGGAGAACTTGAATTCACATTCTCACAATCCACCTTTACTCATGTGGTTGATATCACACCTGATTTGATCACTACCTGGAAAGGAGCTGAAAGAATGCAAATATTTGTCCCCCCCTTCCATGTTGATAAATTCCATCAATATGCAGAATTCATCCCCCAGATTGTCACTCTACATCAACCAGAGTTCCATTTCAAGGCTGTGTAGTTTGACAAAGTGGCCCAAAAGCAAACTGGGAGCTACTGAAGTCCCCTCTTCATCCAATTCAGCAGATTTGCTGATCTCTGATCCTTACACCTCCTTCCCTTAGGCACTCAGTATAACATTGGAGCACCAGTGATGTTACGACCCATAACAATGGTACACGTTCGTGAAGAACCGTGTCTCATTCCTACACTTGGTCACCTCCATATGGAGTTAAGTGTGAATGGCCTAGTGAAGCTAGCAGTACTGGGACTGGCTCAGAGTGGGAAGAGGGGAGGATGAGGCAGAGGAGAGGCAAGGCACGAGGGAGGGGATCTCGAGGAACGGTTTGACTACACGAAATAGTGTATATCAAGGTTAGAGAGAAAGGAGTATACAGGTGGCGCTCCAATATATATACTAGGGACTCTAGGGCAGGTATTGGAGTCCTAATGATAAATAAGGAAAGGAGGCGCGTTGTGTTGTGAGGCACGTGAGATAAATGATCAGGATATAAGGGGGAAATGCATAGCTGTGAGAGAGGCTATGGAGGAGGCAGTGTTCAGGTGAGTCAAGAAGAGTACAGTAAGAGTCAGAAAACAAATGGGGAAACCCAAGAGGTGGTGAGAGAGGGTGATATCCGGAGGCGATGGTTGGAGATGCCCGTCCCAATGGGAATAGCCTCATCCCTGGAAGAGGGATTCGTCTAAGAGGTCAGCCCAGGTGGAGGTTGGGATGTTGTAGTCCCGAAGGTTGGAGAACAAGGAGGCGAAGAGGGTGGCGCTGGGATGGTCAAGATGGGGGGGAGGGGTGACTGACATAGGGATTGGAGTCAGTGGACGACAAGGAGAAGATGGAGGAGGAAATTGAGTAGGGGTCTCCCCTTTAACCGTAACAAGTGAGGTTGATTGTGAGAACATGACCAGTGCACATTTGATGCACCAAACCCTGTGATAAATACAACCAGGGAGCATGTCACTGATTCACTATATGTGAATATAGGAAGCAACATCCTGGTATTGAAGCTGTCTTATTCAAGTTGGACATCCCAACAGCATGCTGTTGCATGCCAATGCACCCCCTCTAGCAACTCAAACAAGTCATTACTGACCCCAGTGACAATCACCCCATTGATCTCCTTTTTTTTGTCAATTACTGGCCCATATTTAAGTGGTAGTCACTATGTAGGACAATCTGTCTAGTCTGGGGGCCCCTGCCCCCTGCTGCTCTGATCATGCAAATGCCCTGAGGATTCTCCCTTCAATCTGCCATTCCCACCAGCCATTTTAGATGCCTCAATCCTCCTCACCAATGTTGACTTGGTTTTGCATTGCTGGTTGATGGTGGGATG
>JBBPQP010001403.1:0-10544 GCA_038092555.1 Boletus subgraveolens | reverse complement strand
CGAGTCTCTAGTGGCGATGCGGGAGCGGAGGCGTCCGATCTGTTTCTTGAAGGCCTTCATTGCAGGAGTGATTAAGAAAGTTGGAAGGTGAGTGAAATACGACTGATAGCTGGGGAGGTGGTGGATCCGAAGAACGTTACCGTGGGATTATAGCTGATGTGGACGGGGAATTAGGATTATTACATTTAAAGCTCCGTGAAAAACTCGGGAGTTTTTGACAACCCCTGTTTTTTAGACAATTTCAGAAAGAGTCGGCCTTGTCCGTCTGCAAGCCCGCTTTATCATCAAGGCGAAAGGTAGGATATATCTGCGTGACCCCGTCTTCCTCGGCTAGTGTGTGATGATTCAGATTCTTGCTTGCAGAGAGGGACCACCTGATATTCCCTCAAGTTAGCAATGCAAGGAGCCTCAAACAAGCATCTGTACATTCCGAGCCGGAGCAGGACTCGACCCCAAAATTGAAATTCAATATTGGCTTGTTGCTCTCGAGACCGATGCACAAAGTCCGGTCCAGCGGTTCGTGTCTTCCACCCATCAAAAGCCTGTCTAAACTGTTCATTCAATGCCCAGATCACTAACAGGCAGCTGCAGAGGATAATTAACCAGACAAGGGAACTGTGAGCGGACAAGCGGGTTCGAAACCCAATTGGGGCAAGAGATTCTGGGTGTCGGTATATAGTGTCATAGGCGGGGATCAGGCTGCGGAGTCATCACTGAGACTGCGGACATCCTGCGCCCATCATGTGGCGTCCTGCAGGCGCAGATCAAGCTGCGGATATCAGGCTGGGGGTATCATGCGGGCGTCCTACAGGCGCTGATTTGAGATCCCTGCAGGGATGCCTAGCCTATCAGGCTTCTGAAGCGGAGCTTTGGGATGGGCTGCGCCCGTTTCTTTTTTGGAAGGACCCTTAATTCCCTTTCTTGCTAACTTGACAATCCTCCAATCACAGCTCTCAAACAGCCTACAAAAGTGTCGTCAAGTAATAACGTCATACAGCGTCTTTTCAGATTAGTATCACTTGGAGCGGTGCTTCGAGCTCCTTCCGGAAGCTAGTCTGGAATCCAGCCCGTCTGCGAGGCTGCCGTCGATCCCGATGAGGCAGATTGTCGATACGGGCTGGGTCCCACACTATCTGAAAGTGTATATGCAGGTTTTGCTGCATATTTGAGTGTTTTACCCGTGTTTCAACTTTCAAGGCTATTGTCGAATATTCCCTTGGTCGTATACCTTTCTCCACTAATATACAGTTGCTAACGGCGGGAAAAACTCAGACAATAGAATGAGTTATTACAGCAATTCCCAAATAGTATGAGATTTGTAGTTGTTTTTTTGTCGTCCGAGCTACATTTCAAATTGAGACCAAAGAAACGTCTGCATGGCCTACCGAATCAGAACCGATACATCAGCAAAGATCTCAAAGGATCTGCCATCTCCTTTGATCAGAAATGAATGCCATTCAACGAAGCGCGAGTGATGAGCACAAGCCTGAGACATGCCAGCGCTGTCTTTATCAATTCCACATTAGGAAGTGTTTGACTTCATCGAAAAAAAAAATAAGTACAAATCTCATGCTATTTGGGCACAGCTGTAACTAACTAACCGACATCATCGAGAGCGGTCTGGCTTAATTTTGTATTGAGTCCCAGACACAACACATAGCCAAGAATTACTTTGCGTGCAGTTAATGCACTCTGATACCCTGTCACAAAAGTTTCCCACCGCATGAAGTAGACGGAAGTACTATAAAAGCCCTACCTTCATCACATAAGTGAATGATCGTGCTCCCCACATCAAGAACATGTCTATAGAAGTAAAGTTTACTGATTCAGCTGCAGCTGAGATTGGCAAGACATTGTCGGCCGATGACTTTGGCGGGGAAGTAGGATAAACAGACAAGGATTCCACCATGACCTTGGAAAAAGGTTATAATTTGCCGCTCTCCGAGTGGCCGAACCGTCGATGCACAAAATCTGACCTCCAGTGGTTCGTGCTTTCCACCCAAAAGTGTTAAAACCTGTCCGGATTGTTCATTCAGTGCCCCAATTTCACTCCCAGTCCAGTCAAGTAGGTTGGCCTTCAAATAATAGGAACAGATTGTAAGTGGATGTGCCCAGGTCGCTTACAGGCCTGGGTGGCCGCAGATGACAAAGGAGTATACCCGTGAGCGGGTAAGCAGGTTTTGAAACTCAGTTGGGGTAAGGGACTGAGGGAGTTGGTATATATAGTCTCGAGCCATTACAGGAAATTCGGGTGAACTCGGGAAGCAAATCTTTCCTATAACGCGGAAAATTCCGACACTAGGAGCGCCTTCCTAGAATGGCTCAAGACTATGGTATATAATGTCATAGGCGGGCCCATCAGGCTGCGGACTCGTCAAGCTACAGGCATCATGTGGGCATCCTGCAGGCGTTGATTTGAGTTCAGGGATGGCTGTCATTCAGCGCGGTGTCCCGAAACACCTTCCGAACTTCGCGCACATTCGAGTTTTGTTACACATTTGGGTGTTTTATCCGTGTTTCAGGAATCAGGACTATTGTCAAGGATCCCTTTGGTCGTATACCTTGAATTCTACACTAATTCACAGTTGCTGACAGCGGGAAAAAACTCAAACAATAGGATGAGTTATTAGTAACTAAATGACATTGTCAACAACTGTCTGGATTAATTATTCGACATTTTCTTACTGAGCCACAGACATAACACATAGCCAAAATTTACTTCGAGTGCAGCTAATGCGCTTTGATATCCTGTCACAAAAGTTTCCCACCGCATGAAGTAGACGGACGTACTATAAAAGCTCTCCCTTCATGTGAGTGAAGGATCGTGCTCCTCACATCAAGAACATGTCTGTAGCAGTAAAGTTTACTGGTCCAGCTGAAGCTGAGATCAAGGCAATGTCGGCTGACAACTTCGGCGGGAAAGATCCCAAGCAGTGGCATGTCGACAAGGTACAGGAATTCGCTACCGCGAATGCCACATCACTTCCAGGAGTTACGCAAGGTAGAGTCAGGTACGTTGCTATTTCGACTTGTCGCCCGAGTCCCTGATCTGTGCATAGAAAACCCGCACACACCGGAGGCACCGATCCAGACGAGCCAGAGCACATCACCGTATCGTACAAGGCCAAGAACAAAGACATTAACTCACCCAAAGGCGGAGCGTGGCACGTATACACGGGCAGATAAAAGTAGTGTCCATCTCGAATCTCATTGAGGTTCATTCATAAACCTATTTCCTTTAGATGGCTTTGAATACGAGTGTCACGTACCACCCCGAGTCGAACGGGTTATCTCGGAGAGACAAGTTTCATCGTAAGCTGTATTGTTGTATGTAATAAGTCGTGATCAAATGTGGTGTAAGTTTTGGGACTCGTTGAAACCAGTGACATTTTGAAAGTCAAATATCGCGCAACTGGACAAAGGCAAAAGCTTGATAGGATGAGCGACGTCATGGCTCCAGTATAGATGAAGATGGAAACGCAAATGCACGCACGGAACACCACATGTATGACATAGCCCAGCACATGAATTGGACCATAACAAGGAACGCCAGCGTGCCCAACATCAATCGCGTGGAACGATCCCAAAGGACCCCAGTCTGTGGTGTGTCAAGTTAGATCAGTCACAGGAACCCCTGGCATTCTCGAAAACAACCAAATGTACAATTGCTCATCAACATGCCAACCCTCAGTGTTCTCGAAAACAACCGAATGGTTCACAATTACTTGTCGCGATGGACGGCTGCCAACTTGTCAACGACCACCACGATAATATACAACTAGGAAAAAAAGCATTAGATAACGGACAGAGTCTCCTTTTATCAGTGATCACAACTTGAAACGACTCGGATTGACAACCATACGTTTCTCACTTTGAACTACTCAACATGTCGATCAGCCCCGGGTAAACGCTGCAAACCACTGGCCGCCACGTAAGCCAACGGAAATATGGGCAACGACCCGAAGGTATATGAATGGCAGTGGGGGAACCGAGCGCATGGGGAGTAGCAAGGTAAATTTTTTATCGCTGAGTAACCGAAGGAGCAGGCGGATGGGACGGCTTCGTAGGAACAGAACGATCGTCTTCTGATCGAAGATTTAGGTCTGGTTTGGGGAGACTAGGCTAGGTGGGACGGGTCCCGGGCGGCAAAAGGATGGGTATAGACTCTGGTGACCAATGTCCAAGTCTGTGGTTGAGAGAGCTAATACTCCAGATCCGAGAACTTGAGTGACGTCAAGCGAGGATAATATTACTCATAGTCACTCATAGTGTTCTATTACGTTCCTACGCTAACTTGACTCTGTACACTGCTTACCCTATTCGAAACACGTCTTTCCCTAGATGTCTGTCTCGACATGCGCGAGGGTAAACTCGCACAACAACGTCGCCCCGACATACTTGCCCTGCATGTCCAACAACCTTACGAGAAACCACCCCGACGTGAGCTGATCCAATCGCGCACAAAACACGGCCACGACCTCGTCTCGCGTTACCGCATGTCGGCGTACTACCTTGAGCCTATATCCCTCGGTTAGTAGAAGACACCCATCGATGGATGAGATGAGATGAGTGATGAAGGAACACGCACATGAGGAATGTCAACGTGTCTGCTTCGAATGTCCATTCAAAGGTTTGATCCCAGGTGAGATGCACCACGTCTACATCACTGGTTCTGACTTTGGGCACGGGTGCCGCGTCACGCCAGACGCGCGCAAGATCGCTCTGCCAGGCGCGTTTCCCATCGCGATGAAACAGCTCGGCTTGGCAGTACCCTACGAAGTCTTGCTGGTCCCCTTCCGGTCGGGGTACTGCATGCCAAACCACACGAAAGGGAAAGGATGTGATGAGCACGAGGCTCGTCCAAAACACATGCGCGTATAGGGTACTCACGTGCGCTCAGTCCGACCACTCGTCCTGTGAACTTCCTCTCCCTCCCTCCGTCTCCACCCTCACTGGCAAGCCCCCTCGCAAGTTCAGGATCAGGCCTCACAACCCATCCCCCCGTCCCCCCAAACATCGCCTCATTCAACCACATCGCTTCATCCCTCCTCTGCCAATTCAAACACGCCATATGCGTCCCACTCCACCACTGCACCAACGGGTCGAGGTTGGATGAGGTCACGCGGAGCCCGTTGGGGTAGACCCGGCGGAGATGATAGGTAGCGTGCTTCTGGAGAGCAGGAAAGGTGTGTGAGAGCCGGGGAATGTAGCGTTCGTTGATGTTGACGGTGACGTTGGGGGGATGAGGGGGACTTGGGAAGACTGTTTGGGGTGGGGTAGTGTTTAGTGATGTGTGGACGACGGGAGAGGAGGCACACCTTGACTCCACCATGCTTTGGGAGGTTTCATGCTGCGGGCATAGAACCCGAGGTTGGCGAGTGAGTCTGCGATCTTGGGGTATACGAGCGCGGCATCGGCATCGATTGTGCTACAAGCGTCTCCGTCGCTCTGGTGTTCCAATAGGACCCATGGCTCTCCGTCGAGCCCATCGTATTCTGTTTCTGACATCGCGTCTTGGTCGAGTCCGTCCGGGTAGTACTCGACCTGAAAAACAACGACCCACGACCCACGACCCACGTCAGCATCCCAGCATTTGAACATCAGAGAGAGGGAGGGCACCACCCAACATGCCGAACACAAACCGTACTTACCATGAGCACGATCCGTCCTCTAAGTTCCCTCGGCGTCACCGTCTCTCGACGCATCCCTTCCATCTCCCCCTGCACCAACATCTCACCCCAACACTCGACCATGATCCGAACCAATTCGTCTTGGTGTGCGAGCGGGACGTGACATTCAAGGCTAACGAGAACGGGCCAGTCCTTTCCATCCTCTTCATCATCAATGCTCTTGACGGCCTCCCCAATCGCCGCACACACATCCACAAACGACACACTCTTGGTCAACGTCCATCCATGCGTCACGACCGGCACCCCTTGCCCGGGTCGCCCATCCCACCATACATCGATCTCGATGCACCGTGCAGAGGTTGAGGCGAGGAGAACGTGGGTGTATGCGGCAGCGGAGGAACGGCCAAGGAGTTGCCAGGAAAGGAGATAGGTATTGTGTGAGGAGCTGGTCGACGATGATCGTTAAGAATGTGAACGATGGGAATTTCGGGGACGAAGGAGATGAGATGACGTACGAGATAAAGTAACGTTTGAGTGGGAGGTCGTCGGGTACTTCGGGTACTCTCACCACGGGCTTGCTTGCTAGTGCGACGATGTCCTGTTCGTGTGGCGGAGCATCGGAGTCATGCAACATACGATGTGGAGACATTGAGATCCAAACACGTTCGACGCCAAGTCAGTGCAACGAAAAGAACAGAATTGGGTTTGACTTGCCTCGTGACGTGCTGCGAGGAAAGCGACCACTGAGGGACTGAGCGTTGGAACAGTCCCATCCCCCTTCTCGGTCTCGGTCTTAGCCGTTGTCACAGTCCCTTGCCTCCGAGGATGTAGATTGACCGCAGTGTCGATGGAATAGTACGTCGAAAGTACTTCTGCTTCCGTAGCCGATGCTTGAGCGTGGGCCATGATGAGTAGAACGTCTCAGAGGCAGCTGGGCAGCAACTGTTGTGGGTGCCAGCGAGACACGTTGGTGCATGGCCACCACAAGATCAAAAAGCTCCGATTTTCGGATTTCCACAAGATCCGGTATTCCGACTCGGACTTGCGCGCGACTGGACACTTTGCGTTTCCAGTTACTACAGTCACTTCCGTGGGCTGCGAAACTCACTTCTACCAGTCAGAACTCAATCATCAGGGAGGATTGGCGTCGAATGGAGCACGATGCTCTCCAAGCGAACTCATCAGGTTGGTACCTGATTAACTTACAACCATTCGCGTCCAACTATGCCCTCGAGCCCTTCATGATCACTCTGGCAGCTCTTTGAAAGGACATGGCAGTACTATTCAAACCATACCAAGCTATCACAACATAATTATGTACAAACCGCCGCTTCCGAACCAACGAAAACGCCCAGACGAGTCGGCTAGTGAAATGGATGTGCTTCTTTTTTTTTTGGTGGAGCGTATACAACCCGAACCGAATGATGCGCCAAGGCTGAATTCGCATTCTGGATAAATACTTATATTGAGCGGAGGCGTCTTGATGGTACGTTGTCTTGGCCCATCATCTCCCCAGGCTACTAATCATCCGTTCCACCTCGTCTCAGCGCTGGTATGTCGTTAGCCATTCCTAGCTCTATTCCTAGCGCGGGCATCGCCAATGGTGTATACAAACTATTCAATGTGCGATACACTGACATGGTTGCCGACTTGGTTTTTCCCGATGGCGACAACGGCACCGTTGTAGGATGCAACTCTGGCAATGATCCCTCAAACAGGACCGAGGTATATCTGATTCTTTCACTCATATGTTCACTTCTGATGACACGCACCCTTCTGTATGGAATAGTGGCAAGTCACAAATAACTTGGATGCGTATCAGAACCAGATCACGTTGACAAACCAAGGGATATCGACATATGCGAATATGATCCGGTCTGACACAGTGAGCTGTCCCTCTATGTTTGTGACTGCCTACATATTGATCCGGGTTCTCGTCAGAGCCTGGAAGTGGCTGGTAACCCTGGTATTCCAATGATGTGGAGTGTGAATCCGACGCCAACTCCGGGCGAGTACTAGTCAGTAGGCGCCCCTACCTCAGCTGCAGATGCTAATTGGATGGTGAACTAACTACTTTCATGCGGCCTTAGCATTATTGCCCCGGGAGAGCTCTTCGCGTGGACGCTCGAGGATGGAACCGACGGGACTCCCGTGAGTAGTCGTGGTATTATGAACACTTCGTTGATCTGGTTTAATGTTTGTCTCATGGCTTTTGTGATAGATCACTTTGAAGGTGTTTGGCGTCCCCACGCATGACGCACAGCTGTGGAAGTTCGTGTCCTTAGATTAGAATCAGCAAGTGTGACAAGGTGAATGGGTATGGTTGCCTCTTGCCTCGTCTTCAGGTTTCATGCCCATGTGAAGCCGACGTTGATGTCTGCTTCAAGAGCACCGAGATGACTAAACTACTAGATGTATAGCCATACTTCGTCTGCAAGCACCTTGTTTACAACCACTGTTGAAGTTGCGTGTTGAAGCCGACAGATTAACTTACGAGCAAGAACTTAGGGACAACTCATGACTGTTCCACCAACCTCATCACTTGTTTCCTGACAGATACTTTCCACTTACATGGTCCAGGCTTCTAAATTCTGCTTGCATTCTTCCCCCAGGTCGGAGAAAAGGTACAGGGATTCCTGCCTGTGCTTGCATGTTTGGCACACTGCGACGGTTCGGCGTGCAGGGACGGCCCCACCGAGTGGCTCAGATACGAAGGCCAACTCGTAATTTGGTGTCGAATGGTGCACGATGCCATTCTCCAAGTGAACTCAGATCAGGTAAGTACCTGGTTGATTTACAAACTATTCGCATCAAATCATTCCAAATCCGACTCCCTTGAGTCACCTTTCAAAACTGCATACTTGTCAGCATGGGATTGGCGTCAACGAACGTGTATTTTTGCTTACACGCTCTTTGAAAGGACATATTAGGGCAGCATTCGAACTATCATGACATAGCTTATTGGTAAAGTGAATCCATTCTAGTGTAACACCACAAACTGTCTCTCAATTCGCATCATGAAAAAGTCCAGATTGATGACTTTTTCTTAGGTAACTGTTATTAAAACGACCCTTGTTCAACCTCCACGCCTGCCAACTTGATTCGCAACTCGCAATGAGATCATACAGCTCTAACGAAGCCTCGAAAAGGAACCAAGTATATCCAATTCTTCCACCCATATATTCACTTCTGGTGACACGCGCCTTTTTGTATGGAATAGTGCCAGCAAGTCGCGAATGTCCCGGGCGCGCTTGTGAGCGAAATGATCACGTTAGTCAACCAAGAGATCACGACATACGCGAACGTTCTCCAGACTGCCGTGGTGAGCTAGCTCCCCACTGATAAGTTCGAGATCGCCTACATACTGATCCAGGTTCTCGTCAGAACTTGCAAGGGCGCTGGCAATTCTCCAAACAAGATGGTATAGACTCTGACGTCAACTGATTCCGAGGACGAATTCCTGTCAGTAGGCGCCCTTACATGGATGTTGAACTAACTACTTTTGTGTGGCCTTAACTGGACCGAGCTCGGGGTCAACTTCTCTGGTATCTGGCTTGACATGAATGAGCCGAGCTCGTTTTGCAGTGACTCCTGGGCATTCTTAGGGTGGACTCGCCCATCACGTGGACGCTGGCAAGTAGAAACGATGGAACTCCGGTGAGTACTATTCGTCGTTTATGAACACCTCGTTGGTCTGTGTTAATGGCTTGTGTGATAGATCACTGTGGAGCCGATTGGCGCCCCCGTACAGAACAACACGCTGTGGAGGTTCGTGCCCGTAGCTTAGAATCAGCATGCGTGACAACGTAGACGAATATGATTGCCTCTTGTTCCGCGTTTCAGGATTCGCGTCCGTGTGAACCCAACGTTGATGTCTGCCTTCAAAAGCACCAAGACGACTAACCTACAAACCACAAGTCTACAAGTCTTGTGACCAGACTTTGTCGGGAAGCACCTTGTTTTTACAACGACTGCTGAAATCGTGTGTTAAACTCCACGGATCCACTTGCGGGTGAGACACTCGCCGAGGGATAGCTCAGCACGAGGTGTTCCACGAACTTGCACCAACCTCGTCACTTGTTTTCTTGAACAGATATCGATGTCCTCCGCAGCCGAGGCTTCTAAACCTTGAGTGTCACGGTGCCATCTGGCAACATGAGTATACTCGTCGTGGGTCACACGACCACGACGGATCACGTTCTTCGCGCGGGGTGTAACAAAAAAAAAAGAAAGCCAATCTGCATCATGGGATCTTCCTATGCATCAAGGATGAGCACAACGACTATATGAGGGACTGTCGATCAGGCCTTGGGATCCAAACGCGTCAAATCGGCCAGGACTCCGTGCGATCGACAAGGACGGAATTGTTGGTTTTTGACTTGCTCTCCGTCCGTGGACTAGCTAGCATTCGTTCGCTCAATCACTCATACTACAGTAATTGAGGCCGAAATTTTGGTCCCCAGAACGCGTTCGATCTGAGCGATCCAACTCGGACACCCCCAAGGCAAGTACTTATTCCCTCGTATCGGTCGACTCGCCAGTTCCAATTACCATTCTCTACAGTGCCTGATTCGCGCTGCCACTAAAAGAAGAATGTATGACTACGACGGTATACTGCTATAAGACCCAACACGACGGTAAAACACGAATGTAAACGGCCCATCGTCGTGCGATCCCCTCCCACCCAATTAAGCGGTCGTACACGGAGAAGAAAAAAGAACGAAATAAAAAGGGCGAGGGATGATCAACGAAGGATGATCGATGAATGGCGAGTGACGAGTGACGGGCAATGGGCGAGTGATATAGGTACAATAGTGCCGGCACATCTTACAAACAGTATCGATGAAAAGCTACGTGAGCGAGCGAACGCTCTGCGATGCAGAGGACAGAGGGAGGTGGGAAGGGGGGCCCTCG
>JBBPQP010001402.1:0-10558 GCA_038092555.1 Boletus subgraveolens | reverse complement strand
TCTAGTGATGGTGGGAAAATAAACATGGAATGCTTGGGTTTATATATGTTGTCTGACACTCAGTTACATAAAGATGACATAATAGAACCCTTACAAAATATATGTAACCATATTACAGCATGCTAGGGTCCAATCTATATAATAAAAACATAAAGTCAAAAAACTGTCTGAATGAGTTGTTGTTTTGAAATGGCTGTCATTTCATCAGATCCTATCCAAATCTCTTGACCCTTGATCCAATAGAAAGCCAAGGGCATGTATGTCATTTGATACACTTGGCATTTAGGGCAAGGATTAGGGTTAGGGTTAGGATATTGCATTTAGTGAAAAATGATCAAATATGTGGACAGTTTTTTGAGCCACTGTAGTAATACTCTGAATAGTAGAATGGACATATATATATCATAGTAACATACATCTACTCATACATTGTCACAAGTATCCTGGAATTCTTGTTCCTGAATAAATCTCCTACAGAACCTGTAGTATTGCTTGTGTTGATGTGCAAGTGAACTATAGTACAATCTTAAGACTTGTATACATTTTTGCATTTTTGGTATTTTTACACTGCTGAACCAATCTTCTAAAGCTGAAGGTATGTTACTATGATATATATATGTCCATTCTACTATTCAGAGTACTACTATTTGGGTTGTGGAAGTCATAATGTTGTATTTTTCATATGTTTTGCAAGGTCTCCTAAGTTTCATATCTGTTTCCCACACTTCTGATACATTTCATTCACTCCTCCCAGCTTCAATTCTACATGGATAGCCTCAGGACAGTGGACAGAAATAGATTGAAATACATATATACTATAAGCCTAGACACTTGTCCTGTGCATCAATGCCATATGTTATTTTCCATGCCCTATCATTCAAGAAGTGAAAAATATGCCCTGGGAATGTTCAGAGAGCCCTGGAAAGGAGAAATGTTGATAGAGTTCAAGGATCTAGTTGCCTGATGGACCTCCATACCTCACTGAGCCAGCACAACCATCAGTACAGCTTCCCAGGGCCAAACAGGGGTCAGGAAGAGAATATATTATAATATTACCAGCTTTGATCCCAGCTACCTGGGCTTGTGATATGTTTTAGATATATATTAATGGTATGTGGATATGTACTTTTTAACCCCATATGTCAAGTATGTCAAAAATATGAATATGTTTTTCTTTTCTCCTCCTTGCCTGGTATATCACTCACAGGGCCTTTTAACACTCTTGGCACCACTTTGCAGAGGTTCTCACAGCCTTTCAGACCCATTCCTCCATACAACCACAACCTGTCTCAGTGACCTG
This sequence comes from Boletus subgraveolens, assembly GCA_038092555.1. Taxonomy (NCBI): domain Eukaryota; kingdom Fungi; phylum Basidiomycota; class Agaricomycetes; order Boletales; family Boletaceae; genus Boletus; species Boletus subgraveolens. The sequence continues at coordinate 9,258 of JBBPQP010001402.1, read as the reverse complement.
ATAACCTTTCCAGCCCCCTATTCAAACCCAATTGTGGAATTCATCAGTCCAATAGCACCTCCTGCATTGCTCCTCTCTGTGCTATGAGACTTCTTGCATGGCACCTGTGAGTTCTCTTTGTTGCCACTGAGAACAAGTGTCCCCACATGTTTTTCCAGTCTGCCATCTCATTGACTCCTTCTGCACTTCTCAAGACCTTCACTCTGGACATTGACAGTGCTGTCAAAGTCAGTGTTGCTATTTGTCACATATATATCTCTTTTTCTTTTTGTTGCTACCAACACCAACCTCCATCCACCAGCTTGTTTATGTGACTCATTTATCTGAAATGTCTGTGTCTGTGGGGTAATCATGTCAAATGTGTTTGCAGTGATGTAGTCATGTTCTCTCCCAAGTGTCCCAAGCATCCAGTGAGTACTTTGTCTACCTCTTGCATTGCTGACCTCATGAAACTCTGGTCCATCTCTCCTACAGCATACTCTTATTTATATCAACCAACCATTTCCATCTTGTCCAGGCCAAGCTGTCAGCACCAACTTATGAAGACATCTCCCATGCCCTCATATATACTGTAATGTTCTGTTGTAGTTGATATCTAGCCATTAGTTGTACTTTCATTCACAATGCAAGTCATTCTTTTCATGTTCAAATGATTATTAAGACAACAAGCAAGTCAATTGAATTTAAAAACCAAGGTTTATTGGAATATACTTGAGATAGGTAGCTTATGTAATGACTACCATATTAGATACCTCATACTGTAGGCTTTTGCTCAGTGACTACACTGAGCAACTACAGCTTATATTTCTACAAGGTTGAGTACTTGTACATGAGACTATGTTAAGACTCTCTGCCAGAGGGCATGTGATAAGGTCCAAGTGTCTGCTGCATGTCCAATGGTGTAGAAAAGCTACAGTACTAGCAAGCTGAAATAAGGAATGCTTATGTAATCTATTATTGTTCTAACCCATTCAAGATGAGTTTACAACACTCCTCCTCAAGGAGGATGGGGAGAATCAAAGAAATGTAGGTGAAATAAAATAATCTCTACCTTTCTTATTCCAATGAAAAGGGAATGAAATTCTATATGAAAATGTAGTCCAAGTTGAGTGTCTGTGAGCGGTGCATTGTGTCCATCAAGCAATTACCATATATGGTAAGTTGTGGCTTGCAAGTGGCACTTGTGCCATTACTGCTTGCTTGCTTATTCTTGATAGAGTCTGGAGCACTCATCTTTGCATTTCGCAGTCTGGGAATGCTCCCCCAGTCTCTGGACTCCATATACATTGCATCTGGCTGATCTGATTCATCTGATTTGGCTTTGGTGCAACCATTTTGCCTGGTAAGTCCATTCTGTCAATCAAACTTGATTAACTTGATTAGGTTGCAATTTTGTCTTTCCTTGTCGATGTGGTGGGTTTATGGGCTGGATAGGATGTCTAGGATGGTGGCTGGGTGGTCTGGGTGGCCCAGGTATGTCACATTTTGTGTGCTTTGGCCATTTTCGCTGATATACCTTTCTATAACTAGTAGTGTCATTTTGACTCATTTCAAGTCATGACACACTCTGCTCAATGTGCCAGCCTTTCTGCACCATCTCCCATCATATCTGATCCATTCTGCATCATTTCAGCACTGTGCTTTGCTCTCGACCTTTTCCAAATTGGCTGACTCACCTTTTTGGCTTCTAGGCCCATTATTTCAACTTTGCAATTTTGTATCATCAATGCGCTGCTCCCTCCATATTGCTCACAGGACATCTAGTATGGTCCCTGGAGCTGCCTGGGTTGTTCCGCCACAGTGCTTTGTCCTTAGCATCTCCAGATTTGATGTTTTTGCCTGTATGGCTGTTACGGTGAAGGAGGAGACCACTACTCAATTTCCTTCTTCGCCTCCTCCTGATCGCATACTGACTCCAATCCCCTTGTTGGTTACCCCTCCCACCCATCTCAACCATCCCAGTGCCACCCTTTTCGCCTCCCTATTCTCCAACCTCCGGGACTACGACATCCCAACCTCCATATGGGCCGATCTCTTAGACGAGTCCCTCTTTGAGGGATGAGGCTATTCCTCATCGGACAGACATCTCCACCACCACCTCTGGATACTCCCTCTTCTCCTCTGCCTCTTGAGTTTCCCCTTTCTTCCTTTGACTCATACCTTACTCTTCTTGACTTGCTCTGACACTGCCTCCTCCATAGCCTCTCTCACAGCTATGCGTCTTCCCCTTATATCCTGTCTGTTTACCTCACGTGCCTTGCAACGCGACGCATCTCCTTTCCTTATTTATCATTAGGACTCCAATACCTGCCCTAGAGTCCTTAGTATATATATTGAGATGCTGCCTGTATACTCCTTTCTTCTTAACCTTGATATACACTATTTCGTGTAGTCAAACCGTTCCTTGAGATCCCCTCCCTCGTGCCTCACCTCACCACTGCCTCATCCTCCCTTCTACCAACTCCTGGCCAGTCCAGGTACTGTTGACTTAGGTCAAGCCGTTCACACTTAACTCCTTTGGAGGTGCCCAAGTGTAGGAACAAGACACGGTTCTTCACGAACGTGTACCATTGTTACTGGTCGTAACAATGGCCTCCTGGCCCTATATCTTGACATAGTAACTTCAGATTGTCAATGCCCTGCTTCCTGTGGCTTCCAGGTCATATACTATGGTTTCCGAAGCTGTCTGGGTCATTCTGCTGCAGTGCTTTGCCCTTGGTGCTTCCATTTTCACCATTTTCACCTCTAAGACCCTCTGAACCTCTAACTCAGCCTGGCGACTTCATATCAACATCACATTGCTTTATACTGCCTTCAGGATATTCTGGGGTACTGTGGGGATGGCCTGGTGAGTGTGCTTCATCATCTGCCTCATTCCATTTGTCTCAAGCTCCCTGAGGTGAGTTTTCCTCCTCCTTCTGCTCTGAATGTTCTGGGGCATTTACTAATGCATTCCACAGCTTCTTTAACTTCTTTCTAGCATTCTTGTCACCATTCAATGCTCCCAATGTATCTGTGTTGTTGCTGGTGAGTACAATGTCACAGCTCACAGCCAGTCTTGTCTCCTCTTCAAGCTCAACATTTGAGGACTCAACTGCTGGTGCAGTTCATTCAAGTGGACTCATGGGTGGTGGTGGAGGCTCCAGAGGGAGTTCTGGTATGTCTGTGATGACTGTCAAGGTGCACTGATCAATTCTCCTAGGTTTCATTGTTGATTGTACTCACACTCACACCCTTGCTCTTTCTCTCTTCAGTACTATGCTGTGCAACTCACTAACCACCTTGTACATTATAGAAACCCTTGCTATGTCTGGTTCATCAGCATGGTTGATTGGCATTCAACCATTCCACCCCTTAATTGATATGGTGATGGAATTTACTGTCTGGTGGGCCTGTGGGCCTGCACTGTCGACCATGACACCTCTATCTGGTTCACAGATCAACTCACTATGTAAATTAACTTGTGCTGTGCTTGTTTTGAGTTGCAGCTCATTGTCTTGGGTATCCATTGTCTCCATTTCATTGGGTGGTGCAGTAGACTTCTCAGATTGACATGTTTCATTGTCATTGTCATCCACACCCTCTATGGCCTCTCTTAAAGCTGTCAACCAGTTCAGCTTCACTTCATCAGCATAGTTGGTTGCCATTCGACCACTCTGCCCCTCAAACAAGGTGCTGATGGATTTGGGTGTGTGTTAGGGCTGCAGTTTTGCTTTGGTAGGTCAATGTGTCACATTGTTGTCATCTATGGCTTTTGCACCTTCTCTCAACACCTCTTCCAGCCTCAACTCAACTGCCTCAACTATTATCTCACCCTCTCACCTGCCTTTAGTATTGTCAGTTGTCATTTGACTGCTGTTTTGCTCTTTCTTGAGTGAAATGCTGGGCTGTTTGGGAGTTTCTGGTTTGTTGACACACTCATGTGCTCAATGTTCTTCATCATTGTTGGTAGTTGTAGTCATATTAGTCTTTCTGAAATGATTTATGAGTCGTGCAAAGATTTCATGAGTGGATTCAACTGTAATGAATTTGAATAAAATGGAATCTGCGAGTGATAAGGCCAATATTGTTTTGGCAATGGAATTTTCAACTCTTCAAGTCTTTGAGAGTTTGACTTCAACTCCTGGTGGTTTTTCTGTGCCTTCAAAATGACATATTACTCCTTCATGTGCTGCTGCACAGAGCAGTTTCTTGCAGTAGTCTGTCCAATTTCATCCATCAATTTGGAGGTCTGGGACTTTAATTATTGTGCTATTTTCAAGTTCCACCTTGTATGGCATCTTGAAAATTGCTTGAGTGAAAAATTAGGTTGATTTGTCCTATGCAGGGCTCATAACCTGTAGAAAAGCTACTGTACTAGCAAGCCGAAATAAGGAATGCTTATGTAATCTACTATTGTTCTAACCCATTTGAGATACGTTTACAACAGATGATGCAGCACTTGCCAGGTGCAAATTTACCTGCTGTATGTCAGGAAGCACAAGACTCAATTGATGGCTGGGCTAGGGTTGGGGACTTGATCTGATGTCATGACTGAGGAAGGCCTGATGCTGCCATTCATCAGACTGACCTATAAACAATGGCATGCCTTCTCCATTTAGGTACATCCCCAGACCTTCTGGGCAAAGATAGAAGCCTCCATAGGCACCTTGCAGATCTCCTCAGTACATGTTGTCATAGTTACCTCCTGGCATGTCAAGGTACATTGCCTGGTGCATCAAGAGGACTTGAGCTTGGTGAGGGGCACCAGGAATGAGGTATGCTTGGAAAAGGGGTAGGATGGTTCCACTGGAGGCTCATTAGGGCCTTTGGATGTCAAACAAATCAGGAGGCCTGATGTACTCACAGTTTCTAATGTCAAAGTCCATTAGCTACAATAATAAATCATACATCTTTTGACTTATATTCACTTCCAAACATATCATTCATATTCATCAGAACTTCTTGGGAAGTTGCACAAGGATGCAAGGCTGTTCAAAGTCAGAAGAAATCACCTAAAAATAGAATGTGGGAAGTACCTTTTATAGTTAGCACTTTTGTGTCTGAGTCTGATACTTTAATATACTTGGTGCTTTTGAACATTTATTTTTTGTTCCCCTTGACACACCTTTCATGTTCTTTTTCCTTCTTGGACTTTATCAGCTGTGGGGTAGGAGTTGGTCTCTTGACAGCATGGCTTGGCTGCAGAGGATTCTTGGCCTTACACTTATGTGAGTCACCACCTTCTTGGTAGTCCTCCCCCAGATTTTCACTAACATCAATGACAGAACACTGATCCTCATTTGTGATGCTTCTGGTTTCTTCATCACTCAAGCTTGCAAGGAATAAACTTTTCTTCTTCATAACAGTCTTTGTATGTTGTATAATGTCAGGCTTTGACTTCCTCATAGGGATGACATGGGCACCATCATCACTACTGCTGCCAAGGATGATAGGATTGTCAACAGTGGCCTTGGGCATCTGTTTTTGTTTGATTCAGATAGCAGCTGCCATGCTGGAGGAAAGGTATTTGGGGTCATCATAGTCTATGGTTCCATTGCTGTACATTTGCAGGGCTTTGGTATGTTCACTATCAGCAGGAGGGGGGGCACCTACTGTACAATCATCAGAGCATTAAACTTGGCAATAGCATCTGTTGACCACTGAGTACAAAATGCTACACAAGAGGATCAACTTGGTACCCACATTGCTCATCCTGTTCAGAGACCCTCACCACAGTGATCTCATCAATAAAGAGAGCCTGATGAAGATACTACCAATTGGCATTGCTGAGATCAGCAATTCCCTTTGTCCTTGTACCAGGGTGGTGAAGCTGGCCAGGCATGAGCACTGCATCTGGCCAACCTCTCATGACAAGGCTTTGTGTGGTGAGAAAATTCAGGAGAGTAGCCCATGGGAAAGTAGTGCATTTGAATCTGGAAATGTTGCCACTGGCACACTGTAAAAACACTAAAAAAGTGTGAAAATAAGTGCAAGGGGGGTGATATGTTCATTCCAAGTGATTTCATGGGAGTTAGCTGGGTGAAGGAACCCAAATAAGGAAAGAAAAGGGATTCCAACCAAGAAAGAAGGTCAGAAATGAGTGAAATGGCCTAGGATGAGGACCAAGGATTGGCAGAATTGTCAAACAGAGATGTTTAGTGCATGCAAGAAAAGGGAAGATGCATTCCGAAAGGTCTTGTACATGATTTTATAGTCCAGGAAATGACCCAGACTCTTGTAACTAGGGATATCAAAAAGGTACAAACTCAGATTGATATGGAATGCTATGAAGTATGAAGAAAACTCAATAAAGTCTAAAAAGGGAAAGTCCATGGCAAAGTGTAGGTTGTATGTCTGTGGAGGAGCTGGATGGTAATGGATTGGGTTGGATAGGAGTTATGTAACTGCAAGGAATATCCATTCCTTACAACACTTTGTTGAAATGCATAAGAAGATACCCCAGATATAAAATATGTTTGCTCACAGATAAGTGCCATGATCCAGTCCTTGATATAGGTCATGATGTCATCACACATGCCATCAGCAGCAGTCTTGTCAGTGTCTTCCAATGCTTCTGGTACTATCAGCACAGCAGGAGGTGTTCCATTATGGTCTGGCTTTAAGAGGGGCATTAGAGCAGTGAGAGAGGCACAATTTGGCTCAGGCTGTGATGGCCCTGTACCATTGGTATCAGACCATGATGGTCCTGGCATGGATATACCAGTGGGGTTGCCAGTGGGCTTTAATTGGCCAGCCTCTGTATCAAAGGTCTCACCAACAGTCTTGAGGGAGACATGATTGCTAGAATGTCTCTGTCAGAACATATTAACAAATGGTGGAAGTCAAACTCACTAGACATGTGCCTTGAGGTGGCCAATAATTGTATCAGCATTTGCATGGCACCAAGTGTCAAAAAAAACTGAAAAATAGAATCTGAATACATAGAATATAACTCACATAAGACAGCACTTACCATAGTTGCACCAGCAGTCATATGTGCAAATCCTAACAATACATCTTCATTCACCACACTACCACACATGACAATGGTGGCCTCAAATCTGTGTCTCACAGGTTCATTCTCCAGCTAAGGGGAGGCTGGCTCCCTGGTCACTTAGAGCCTGCTCCTGCCTCTTCCTCTTGCTCTCTGCACACATCACTTCAACCTTGCATGCCTTCAACTCCTCTGTCCACTTCATATGCAACATGTCAGCCTGCATGGCAAGCTCAATGGTTTCCTTGGAGATCTGGGGCTTGAGGCCCAGTGCCTGCAGTCAATCCAATGCTTCCCACATCAGAAGCTAACAATCTGTTCAATCAGAGGTCATCCTCATCAAGCTGGCCATTGATGTACCTTGTCACAGTTCCAGAAGACCATCCAGTTGTCCTGTTCCTCCCACAACTCCTCCTTGTTGTCCAGAATGCATATCATGCAATCATGCAGTGTTTTCGCCATATCCGTGACTGCCTCTTCCACATATCACTTGGTGTCATCTTCCACACTTGAGGAGTTGGCAAGGAAAAACATAGAAGCAAAGCTGGTTGACATTGTGTTACAACCGGAGTAACAATGGTACACATTCGTGAACATGTCATCTTGTTCCTACTCTTGGACACCTCCATAAGGAGTTAAGAGTGAATGGCCTGATGTAAGTCAGCAGTACTGGGACTGGCCCAGAGTTGGTAAGGTGGAGGATGAGGCAACAGTGAGGTGAGGCATAAGGGAGGGGATGTTACGACCAGTAACAATGGTACATGTTCGTGAAGAACCATGTCTCATTTCTACACTTGGTCATCTCTGTTAAGGAGTTAAGTGTGAACAGCCTAGCGAAGCTAGCAGTACTGGGACTGGCCCAGAGTTGGAAGAGGGGAGGATGAGATAGAGGTGAGGTGAGGCATGAGGGAGGGGATCTCGAGGAAGGGTTTGACTACACGAAATAGTGTATATCAAGGTTAGAGAGAAAGAAGTATACAGGCAGCGCTCTAATATATATACTAGGGACTCTAGGGCAGGTATCAGAGTCCTAAGGATAAATAAGGAAAGGAGACGCTGTAAGACATACATATTCCCTGCAGCTGAAAACCCCTATCCAACCCAATCCATCACCTTCTGGCTCATCCACACATGTGCAACCTATCCATTTTATTCTGGACCTTCCATTTTTAGATTTATTAGTTTCTTTCGTACCTCATAATATCCCTAGATCATTGGTACCTCCTTTTTGATGCTCCTTAATTAGGAGTTTAGATTATTTTCCTACAGTATAAAATCATGTCTATTTCAACTTGGAATACAGTTTTCTGCCCCTGGTGCTGTTCCCTCATGTCTTGCGCGATTTCCCATTTAGGCAATATTTGTCAGCAATGCACTGTGGTAAGCCCTACAATTCCTTCATACTGACACCCTAGGATTTCAAACCCCTTGGGACAACCATCTCCTCGCACATCACACACTTTCTTGGTGTTTTACAATGCATCGTGTTGTGAGGCATGTGAGATATACGAACAGGATATAAAGGGGAAATGCATAGCTGCGAGAGAGGCTATGGAGGAGGCAGTGTCTGGGGCGAGTCAGAGGAAGTACAGTATGAGTCAGAGATAAAAGGGGAAGTCTGAGAGGCAGGGAGGAGAGGTGTTATGACCTGTAACAATGGTACACATTCGTGTAATGTCGACTTGACCTTCTCCTACAAGGAGCTAAGTCAAGACCTCGTTCCTACACTTGGTCACCTCCGATAGGAGTTAAGTGTGAACGACCTAGCAGGGCTAGCAGTACTGGGACTGGCCCAGAGTTGGTAGAGTGGAGGATGAAGTAGCGGTGAGGCGAGGCACGAGGAAGGGGATCTCGAGGAACAGAAGTCCACACGAAATAGTGTAGATTAAGGTTAAGGAAAGAAGAGCATACAGGCGGCGCCCTAATATATATAGTGAGGACTCTAGGGCAGGTATCGGAGTCCAAAGTATATATAAGGTAAAAGACGCGTCGCATCGCGAGGCATGTGAGATAAACGATCAGGATAGAAGGGGAAACGCATAGCCATAAAGAGAGGCTATGAAGGAGGCAGTGTCTGGACAAGTCATCATAAGTAAGTAAGAGTCAGAAGATAAAAGGGAACTGCCGAAGGCAGTGGTAAAGGGGTGTATCCAGAGGCAGTGAAGGAGATCTCTGTCCTGATGGTCTCATCCCTCGAAGAGGGATGCGTCTAACAGGTCGGCCCACATGGAACTGGGGATGTGGTAATCCTGGAGGTCGGAGAACAAGGAGGTGAATAGAGA
>JBBPQP010001401.1:0-10561 GCA_038092555.1 Boletus subgraveolens | reverse complement strand
CGTATCATTCCACTATCACCGCAGGAGCAAGAAGAGGTCACAGCTTTCATAGAAGACCAGCTCGCTAAGGGATATATTTGCCCCTCTAAATCGCCGCAAACATCCCCAGTATTCTTCATACCGAAAAAAGATGGAAAAAAGAGGATGGTACAGGATTACTGATACCTCAATGAACACACCATAAAAAATAATTATCCACTTCCTCTTATTTCTCAACTCGTCGATAAGCTCAAAGGAGCTAAATTATTCACCAAGATGGATTTATGGTGGGGATACAACAATGTTTGCATCAAAGAAGGCAATGAATGGAAAGCCGCATTCACATGCTTTAAAGGCACATTTGAACCCCTCGTTATGTATTTTGGATTATGCAATTCCCCTGCGACCTTCCAAGCGATGGTCAACGACATTTTCGCAGACATGGACGGAGTCATCATTGTTTACATCGACGATATCCTTATTTTCACGAAAACAGATGACCAGAAAGAACACAATAGAATCGTACTGGAAGTCTTACGACATTTACAAGAGAACGACCTTTTCGTCAAGCCAGAAAAGTGTACTTTCTCAGTCACGGAGGTTGATTTCCTCGGGATGATTGTAGGAAAGGACGGAATTACGATGGATGCTTCGAAAGTATCTGCTATATGGGAATGGCCCGAACTAAAGACAGTTAAAGGAGTATGGAGCTTCTTAGGACTCGCCAATTTCTACAGGAGGTTCATCAAGGGTTGCGCTGCAGTAGCAAGGCCACTGCACGACTTGACAAAGAAGGATGAACCCTTCCATTGGCTGGAAGCCCAACAGAACACTTTCGACACGCTCAAAGGAGCATTTACCACCGCACTGGTTCTCGCTTACCCAGACAGGGCGTGCCCGTATCGCCTAGAGTGCAATGCATCAGATTTTGCCACGGGAGCAGTGCTCTCAATTATGAAAGACGGCATATGGCACCCAGTTGCCTATAGTTCACACACCATGACACCTACTGAACATAATTATCCCATTGCCGATAAGGAGATGCTTTCGGTCATTCAAGCGCTAGAGAATTGGTGCCACCACTTAGAAGGAGCTCGGCTACCATTTGTAATATGGAACGATCACACCAACCTCCAGTGGTTTATGACATGACAAGATCTCAATCGACGCCAAGCATGCTGGGCAATATACCTTTCCAGGTTCAACATGACTTGGCACTACAAGCCAGGGTCTATGATGGGCAAAGCAGATGCGCTATCGAGATGTGAAGAACATATGGAGGGTATTGAGAATGATAACAAGGGAATAACAGTTATTACCCTGGACAAGATCAGATCTGGAATCTTGATTCAGGATGATGGGTCTACCTTAAAACAGAAGATATTCAACACAATGTGCTTGCTCAGTGAAGCAGACGTACAGAGGCTTGCCAAGAAGGGTATTGCTGAGGAACGCGATGGATGTCTTTATGACAACCTAGGGTGCATCTATGTGCCAGATTCAAACATTCTCAGGATGGAGATCCTCGAGAAACATCATGACACCCCGCTCGCAGGTCACCCAGGTTTTGAGAAAACGCTGGAACTCCTGCAGAGACACTACTATTGGCCCGGGATGGCCACATTTACAAAAGATTATGTATCACGCTGTGAGACGTGTGCTAGGTTTAAAGGAACCAACACAGCACCAGCAGGCTTATTACACCCTCTCCCTATTCCGAATACCCCATGGGAACACATCACAGCCGACTTCATCACTGGACTTCCTAATTCCCATGGATATAACGCTATTCTCACGGTCGTGGACAGACTTTCCAAAGAAGTGGAACTAATCCCGATGTACGACACATGCTCAGCTATAGACACAGCCAAACTCTTTATGAATAACGTCTGGAAGCATCATGGACTTCCACGTTCTATCACATCAGACCGCGGGCCACAGTTCGCCTCGCAAGTTATGAAACACCTTAATGACATGCTCGGTATTGATACCAAGCTTTCCACTTCTTTCCATCCACAGACGGACAGACAATCAGAGATTGTAAACAAGGAAGTTGGAAAATTCCTACACATCTTTTGCTTTGACAAGCAAGAATTATGGAGTGATTGGCTTGCCATCGCACAATTTTCAATAAACAACAAAAAGCATACATCGACTAAGAAGTCACCATTTGATGTAACTCAGTCTTACGAGCCACGCATGGGAATAGAACCCATTGCATCAGATCATGCTCCTTCTGCACAACAGTTTGCCAAGGACATGAAGGCTACAATAGACGAGGCAAAGAAAAACATGCTGCAAGCACAGCAAAATATGAAAACGCAAGCGGATAGATACCGCTCTGCACCACCTTCCTATGCTGTGGGCCAACTAGTATAGTTGTCCACAGAAAATCTATGTTTAACCCATGCTTCAAGGAAGCTCAGTGAACAATGGCTAGGCCTGTTCAAAATTATGTCGCTTAAAGGAGAAAATGCAGTAGAATTGCATTTACCAAGATCTATGCAGATTCACCCAGTAGTAAACGTCTCACGGATAAAACTGTACAAGGACCAATTGGAGGGACAGCCCTCGCACCGGCCAGGACCAGTCAATATCTCAGAGGACCGCGACAACGAATGGGAAATCGAATACCTATGTGATTCCCACCTTAAAGGAGGCAAACTTGAATACTTAGTCCACTGGAGAGGCTACTCAGAAACAGATCGGACTTGGGAACTGAAGTCGAATCTTGTCAATGCCAGCGAAGTATTGAAAGAGTTCCACTCATCCCACCCCTCTGTGCCTAGAGCGTTGAGCATCCCACCCAATCAATTTATGCTACTCTTTGAGAAGCGACCAGAGCCATTGACTAAGCTCTCGAAAAAGAACACACCCTATAATCGTCTGGAAGCCGATTCATAGAGAGGGGGTAGTGTTACGGTCGTAATCGATTATTCTTTTTCTTTATCTTATCAGATCACGTGATAGTCATGTGTGCTCACCAGTGTCACTTTCACTTTCTCTAGAGCCACTAGATAGACTCGCGCTATGGACGCACTTTGATTCTTTTCTCTTCCCTGATCGGATCTGAGATCCAATCCCAATATGGTTATATTATTTCTCACATTCATCTCCGTCATGCTTCCATTTCACTCTCACGATTAACATGTGTATTTAATCACCACTCCTTCCATTCCACATGCCTATGCCTCACATATTTAATTACCATTACCCTATGCCCTAGATCAGTAGATCTAGCCACCACATGTACACACATAGTATGCATATAAAAGACCAGAGGACTATGGCTGGAATCCCCAGTCTAGTCTTTTTGGATATTCTCATCTAAAGCAGGACTCAGGAGACCTTAGGGCTCACTTCACATTCCCCCTTTCTTCACTTGACTTGATATCGATTGTAGTTTGGTGTTACCTGATGAAATGGTCAAAGCAACTGATGCTTCAAGTAACACCAAACTACTATCGATATCAAGTCGAAAGAAGTGAGAGGGGAAAAACGAAGTGAGCCCTAAGGTCTCCTGAGTCCTGCTTTGAATGAGGTATCCAAAGAGACTAGACTGGAGATTCCAGCCGTAGTCCTCTGGTCTTTTATATGCATACTATGTGTGTACATGTTGTGACTAGATCTACTGATCTAGGGCATAGGGTAACGGTAATTAAATACGTGAGGCATAGGCATGCGGAATGGAAGGAGCAGTGATTAAATACACATGTTGATGGTGAGAGTGAAATGGAAGCATGACAGAGATGAACGTGAGAAATAATGTAACCATATCGGGATTGGATCTCAGATCTGATCGGGGAAGAGAAAAGAATCAAAGTGCGTCCATGCATGAGTCCATCTAGTGGCTCTAGAGAAAGTGAAACTGATATGGGTGAGCACACGTGACTATCACGTGATCCGATAAGATAAAGAAAAAGAATATTCAATTACGACTGTAACGCCTGAAGCATAGTTGCTTTAGTTCATTTCAAACAGCAGACTTTGTATCTGCACCATTTACAGCATCATGTCCTGCTCACGTACTTTTCTGTATTTGATACAATCAGTTCAGTACAAACATTCACTGGCAACCTTTGAGATGCTAACCTCTTGATGGGTATGGAAGTGATCTCTTAAATACAACTTGTATGAAAGTTCCTCAATGAAGTACAACCATCCTCAACTGAGACTTGGGTCAAGTTCATCTTTGAGCTGATCTTCCACTTCAAATGGAAATTAGCATCAATGGCAACAAAAAGAGCATAAAGCCACCTAGAAAAACATTAGAACATGCCAAAGGAAAACAAAAAAAAAACTTACTCTTTGTTTTTTAGTGCTTTGTCCCAGTTATTGGGCAGGTTCTTGCCAGGATGTGAATATGCAGGGCATAAGATGGTGCATTCTCCCTCCTTTGTGTTATCCACACCAGCAGAATCATATCCTCAGCCTGTTCTTTTAAACATCTTTAAATGCCACCACTGACAAACAATGTGCATAAACTGCTTATATCAATCCTGCATCATGAAATCACATTACAATGACACCAACTCCAGCTAGGTACAGAGTAGTATATGTATGTACCTTTGGAGGTGTCATGCCTGTATTGTTGTTATGGTGAGCAAGGGCAGTATAGTAGTGGTATGCAGAGACCTTTGACTCCAGAGAAAGAAGATGATACTCTTCAAGAATGCTGAATGTGGCCACTGTCCATGGCTGATCTGTACTGGCAGGTAATAATCAATATCAAAAGAGTTGTTGAATGTGCATATTGGCAGTTTCACAGCCACAAAAATGTAATGTGACAGAATGTGTCGAAATGTGCAAGTGTGCATGCCACCAATTCCATGTGTACATTCTATGTTCATCATTACACAATCTCCATTTGCTAGATACATATGTATGATACATATATAGCCCACCTGGTCTATAGTGTTATGCAACATACTTATTGTACATCACTTTGACAATCCTTCATTCCACTAGTTACCTCTTTAGTTACAGTACTTATACTCACAAAGTATTTAGTCCATCACTTGACAGCACTCACCCTTAGTTCGTTGTCCCACCCGCGACTGAGGTGAGCCACTAACACTTATATCTACACTTTTTTACTTACCCTGTATATATATTATTCGTATAGGTAAATACATATCCAGTCCATTGTCCCAACTGCAACTGAGATTATCCATATAGCTGTCATGCTTCACCCCTCATATTCGCTCTCAATCTTACAGGTTATGAGCCCTGCTGCTTTGTACTAAACAACTCAATTACCATTTAACAAAATGTCAACTGCTGTTCCTGTTACCACTGACACACTTCCTAACAATGTGCCCAAGCTCAATGTCAAAGGCACAAACTGGGCCATATTTTCTCTTTGCTTCCAGGTTGCTGTTGAAGCCAAGAAGATATAGAGACACTTTGATGGATCAACCCCTGAACCATCACACCCCTCCCCTCTGTCGACTGCACAAATCAAGGAAATTAACAAATGGAAAAAGAATGAAGGGATATCGAAACACTTACTGACCCAGCACATCCCAGACTTGACTGTGCTGAAGGTCCACAAGCTGAAGAGCATCAGCAATATGTGGAAGGAGAATGTATGTGAGTATACCAAAAAAGGAGCTTATGCACAAACAGAACTGCATACACAGTTCCTGGAGTCAAAGATCATGAAGGGTGGCGACATCTGACATTTCCTAGATGGGCTGCAGACAAAGCATGAGGAATTAGCATGAGTAGGCATTGACATCAAAGAATTGGATTACCATTCAACAATCATCCAATTCCTTCCAACCCCCCTCATCAATTTCATATCTACCCAACTCGCCGCTGCTCACCTATATGTGACCACCAAAACAATCGAACCAGATACCCTGATCTCATTAATCAGTGAGGAAGCAGACAGACAAAAATTAAAATGCACCACTGGAAACAACACCAAAGATTGGGATGAAGCGATGGCCATATTTTCACCACCCAGAACCAGAGGACAAGGATGGGGAAATCACCCTCCCCATGGCAATAGACCCAAATGGCTGTGTTGGAACTGTGGATCTGATCAGCACTTAGTGGCAAAGTGCGATAAGGCGCCAAAAGATGACAGAAAGACCATGACACACCAATCTGATGGTGTGCACATGGCAAGCTCAACTCTGATGATGAGGATGGAGTATTTGGAGTCATCAGTAACAATAAATCAATGCCAGACCTGAAATCCATTGAATCAGACTCCGATGAAGAAGAACCATACTTGGATACAAGCCATGATGCACACCAAGGCAATGATAACTGGTTTTTGGATGTTGGTGATGACAGCCTGTGGAGTGATGGATGGGATAAGGAAGAGCTTTGAGTGTGAGAGGCCAATGACAAGATGTCAAGCAGCTGTGCTGGCCCTTCTCCCACCACTGAGGACAACCTAGAGAATGTTGCAATGGAAGTTAATGATTGGGAAGCTGAAAATGCCCATGTTGAACTCTATGACTCTGGTACCACATGCCACATCTCCCCAGACTGAGATCACATGTTGAATCTCAAAACAATCCCGCCCAAATCATTCACTGCTGCAAACGAGCAAAAATTTAGCACTACCAGAGTAGGTGACCTGATCATTGAGATCCAAAATGGGGTAGAGGTCTCAAAGCTGTGATTAACAGAGGTCCTGTACTCACCAGAGGTGGGGTAAACACTCATGTTGATCAGTTGTCTTGATGAGCTTGGGCTCTCAACAACTTTTGCAAATGGATATTGCACAATCCACAGTGCTAATGAAGAGCAGATCAAATGGATACCGTGATCAGTTAAAGGCCTGTATCAGGTTGTACACAAGGAGGAACACGCTGGTGCTGCAACAGAACAACTCACCATGATGGAGTTCCACTGATGAATGGATCATATTGTGCCCAATGTTGCCCATCACCTTGCTGAAAAAGGTCTCTTCAGTGGCCTTGATTTTGACCTGAGTGAACCAGATACCTTTTGCAAGTCATGCATTTATGGAAAAGCCACATGCAAAGCTATGGTGAAGGAGTGTGAAGGCCCACATACCAATTTGGTTGGTGACATTGTCTATTCTGATGTTTGGAGCCTGTCACCTGTTGCAACGCTGGGCAGCAAACACTACTATGTGACTTTCACAGATGATAACATGTGGCTCACCCACCTTCATCTCCTGTGGCAGAAGAGCAAAATTTTCGACATCTACTGTGGCTTCAAAGCTTGGCTAGATTGGCAGCTAGCAGCTAAGGTCAAATTACTCCACTCAGATCAAGGGGGAGAATATCAAAACAAAGAGTTCATGCTTTACCTTCAACTACAAGATACTGTGCAATGAATGACAGCACACAACATGCTGCAGCACAATGGTGTTGCCAAGCGATTGAACTGAACAATCCTCAAAAAGGTTCATGCAATGTTGCACATGAGTGGACTACTGAAATTCCTGTGGGGAGAAGCTGCACATCATGCTGTATGGTTGAAAAACAGAACCTCTACCAAGGTGCTCACAGAAAAAATGCCATATGAGGTTGCAATGGGCAAAATACCAAATTTGAATCAATTGCATGAGTGGAGATCGCCTGTATTCGTCAAAACAGGTGCTGTCTCGAAGCTAGGAGGAAGAGTTGAGCAAGGAAAATGGATGGGGATCAATGACCACACTGAGAATGCTTGTTGTGTGTACTGGCCATTGAAATGCATTGTGACCATCGAGTGCAACATGTATTTCAACACTGCGCCATGTGCCATTGAGGGGGAGGAAGAACCTACCATTTTGGGCATCAGCACCTCAGTGCAGCCACCCTCTTCTGTCACAGCCGTCAAACTGCCACTTACACCTGTTGTACCTGTTGCACAGCTTTTGGCAAAAGCCAACACCATGCCACCCCCATGCATTACTTGCCCTAACACACCACTATCACTGCTCATGCTACTACCCTCACTGTTCGCCTCTCCACCACTCCACCCTCTCAACCTGCCAGCATCCCATAACAACAATGAACTGCACACTAAGTGAGTTCACAAACCCAGCCAACACATACTTGATATCATCAATGGCAAGGCTGCCACCACCTCCCTTCCTCATGGTGTCCAAGCTCCACCCCCTGTCCTTGAACCCACAGTCCTTGAAGCTGATGGAACTGTTACGACTATCACCCAGTAGGCGTACAAGTAGACACGAAGCGTAGAGCCGCATTGAGCCTAACTCTTGTTGGTCCTAACAGCGTAGGATTCCTTCAGGCTTAACGCGAGCCTGGCGACGAATGATGCGGGATACTAGGAGTAGTACCCTGAGATAGACAACAACCGAGAGTCCTAATAGGAGAAGGTCCGATGACCTTCGACGAGGGGAGGACGTTGAGTAACGAGGTCGACGTCGGGCTGGGCAGGTTCTCCGAACTGGAGTGGAGAACCGAGAGACAAGCCAACGGCGACGAGCCGTTGGAGAAGAAACAGCAACGAAGTGCTCGACCTTGAGGACCCTAGCGGAGAGCTAGGGGGGTTGACGGAGTCCTTCAACGAAGGAGGAAAGAGGGGAGGGTGAGGAAAGAGATCAAGCAAGGGAATGTTGCAGGGAACGGATGATGAATACCACAAGAGTAACTGTAAGGTGTACACTTTAGGTGTCAGATCAAGGTTAGAGAGAGAGAGGTGTTCGAGAGGAGCTCGAACTTATATACCCCGGCCGTAAGGGCTTTAGGGCAGGTATATCCTCATTAGGTAATGGTGGTCCGTGCGCAGTCTAACCTAATATGGTAAGAGTCCGTATCCGCAATAGGAAATCTGGGAGCAATGTGGCGAGGTATCACCCGATTAGGCAGGAGGGATCCTGCGTGGGAAGTTCACAAATGCGAGGATGTGTTGTGGGAATCATCGTGGCGCGACGTGTTGTGATGGCACGTGAGTGGTCACAAGACAGAAGTGAGGTCATGGCGTAACACGAGGTAGGGAGGCGATGTTGAGGAGAGGTCTGGCCTCAACTGAGATGGGGATCGCCGAGGGAAGCACAGGAGGGCAGCTGTGCAAAGGAGGCACTGAAGGAGGCAGTGCTGGAGAGATCCGGGGTTCAGCAGAGAGGGCGGTGCTGGGAGGAAGCACAGGAGGGCGGCTGTGCGAAGGAGGCACTGAAGGAGGCAGTGCTGGAGAGATCCGGGGTTCAGCAGAGAGGGCGGTGCTGGGAGGATCTGAAGGGTGAAGGGAGCAGCCCTAAAGGAGGAGGAGGGTGGGAAGATCCAGGGAAGAGCCTGGGAAGATCCTGGGAAGATCCCGGATCGGACACAGAAGGGCGGCTGTGTCAAGGAACGCTGCACGAGGGGGAGTGCAGGAGGAGGCGAAGCCGGGCCATTGCAGGACAGTTGGTCGAGCGTGAACGAGCGCATGAATGTGCCAGGATGGATGGTCCAGTGGCGGGAGTGGTCGCGGTTTGGTATGAGGTCGGGAAAGAGAAGAAAAAGACCGGGGGTGTACCAAAACCATAACAGGAACCGCTGAGCAAATACTTGCAGTAGTTGAGGATAGGTATGAGCCAGATTTTGATGACTGTGAGCCAACCATGCTTGTTGAGCAGGCCAGCACCACAGCTAAAGTGCTCAAGCCTAGCAACCTCACAGATGCACATTGCTGCCCAGACTGGCCCCAATGGGAACAGGGTATCTGCAAAGAGCTTGACACACTCAACAAGGCCAGTACCTGGGAACTTGTAGACCTACCACCCAGCACAAATTTAGTAGGGTCAAAATGGGTTTTCTGTGCCAAAAAGGATGTGGCTGGCAACATTGTATGATACAAGGCTCACCTCATCGCTCAAGGCTTCTCGCAAGTACCCAGCATTGACTATTTTGACACCTACACCCCAGTCATGAAGCTTGCATCCATATGGACTGTCCCTGCTCTTGCTGCATTTGACAACCTCAAACTCCACCAAGTAGACATAAAAGGTGCATACCTCAATGGAAAACTAAGCAATAACGAGGTAATCTACATACATGTGTCAGCCACCTGGCTACACTGATCCTGACCACCCATGTTGAGTTTGCCATTTGTGCAAGATGTTGTATGGTCTAAAGCAAAGTGGGCGCTGTAGGAGCCTCTAGCTCTCTACAGTTACATCCCGTCCCTTTCCCTTTGCTCAGACGTCCTCCAAGTGATCTCCATCGTGTCCCGTGTCCTCTATGTCCAGTCTGAGGTAAGTCGAGTCCTTATTTTTCTATCCGGTACGATATCACCTATCCGGACTACCTATCCGTGGTCCGAGTTAGACTGGATACTACGTATACGGTCCGGTACCCTGTTCAATTCGCCATCTTGTTACTTCTTTCTTTCTTTAGTAGTTTCTTTTACTTCTCCCTACCTTCCTTACTTCTATTACGATTAGCTGCTGCCACTTCTAGATCCTTATTGTACGCTTCTCCGGTAACCTAGTTACCAAAGTCTTGGGAATGCCCGGACTATAAAAAGTTTGTACCTAGATCTGAATGATCATCTCTGTTCACTCCTAAGTTTTTCGCTATGGTTCCTCTCATCGTCGTCGTCGTCGGTCCTCGTCCTTGATCGACTCCCTTCCTCGTCCTAGTATCCGGTCCTCGTCCTTGAC
>JBBPQP010001400.1:0-10564 GCA_038092555.1 Boletus subgraveolens | reverse complement strand
GAGACCCCTTATTAATTTCCTCCTACGTCTCCTCCTCCTCGTCCACCGACTCCAACACCCTTGTCGATTACCCCTCCTCTCCATCTCGACCACCCCGGGACCTCACTATTCTCCTCCCTCTTCTCCGACCTAAGGGACTACAACATCCCTTCCTCTACGTGGGCCGACCTTCTGGATGAGTCTCTCTTTGAGGCTTAGATCATTGGACGGACATCTCCGGATACACTCCTGGACTGCCTTCGGCAGTCCCCTTTTATCTCTGACTCATCCTTCTTACTTATGACTCGTCTCACTGCCTTCGGCAATCTCCTTTCATCTCTGACTCATTACTTATACTTATGACTCGTCCACAGACACTGCCTCCTCTACTGCCTCTCTTTATGGCAGTACGTTTCCCCTTTCACCCTGACCGTTTATCTCACGTGCCTCGCGACGCGATGCGTCTTTACCTTATATATACTTCGGACTCCAATACCTGCCCTAGAGTCCTCCCTATATATATTAGAGCGCCACCTGTACCTCTCTCTCTCCTTAACCTTAATCTATACTATTTTGTGTGGACTCTTGTTGCTCGAGATCCCCTCCCTTGTGCCTCGCCTCACCGCTGCCTCATCCTCTACTCTTCCAACTCTTGGCCAGTCCAAGTACTGCTAGCTATTGCTAGGCCATTCACACTTAACTCCTATCCGGAGGTGCCCAAGTGTAGGAATGAGGTCTCAACTTAACTCCTATTGGAGAGGCCAAGTCGACGACACACGAACGTGTACCATTGTTACAGGTCGTAACACATGGGTATTCCATACTAAAACGAGACTTCCGGGGCGGAAATCAAAGTCTTGGATCCAATTCTTGAACATCGCTTCGAAGTGTTTGATGGATGCAAAGTGAGCTTTGAGGATGCGTTCTTGAATACCTTCTAAGTCTTCCTCATGTTTCTGGAACTGGCATGCTCGCCATGCTATTAGTCCAGAGGTGGAAAGCAGATCAGCATCCGGTAAAGGAACAAGGAATGTCACTTCCAACAGGTTGAAGGGAAATAGTGGCTCCATGCTGTGTACCATGAAGTATGGGGATAGTCCTGTCGATCTCTGGATGGATACTCGTTCTGCCCAAAAAATGGAATGAGCTGTGTGTGTCCAGTGAGACTTCTCCCCCTAGGAGCTTTTCATGATGGTCTCCTGGACATCGAAGTGATGTTGCTCCACAATCCCGTTCACTTGGGAATTATAGGGTGAAATGCAAATGTGATGGATGTGATACTTGAATGTGAGCAGATCAAGTGCCTGAATGAAACTTGGGCCATTGTCAGTAATGGTCTCGGCAAGTGGACCCCATCAACAGAGGATATCCTCAAATATAAAAGACACAAGGGTGGACACATTCTCAGATCGTAACATGCGCCATTCTGGATATACTGAGAGAGCGCACTGGGCTTGCACAATGTACCTATAGCCAGCAGCTCATGGCATTAGCATTGTATTGATATGAGCTTTATGAAATAATTCTCCAACCAGATGAATGGTCAGAGGGATGTGGAGCTTCCAAGTTTGTCGGACTTGACATTTGTGGCAAGTACAGATGTACCACTTTACATTGTCTACCAACATGGGCCACCAGAATCACAGCAGGAGTCTGGTACAGACAGTGAAGACACCCTTGTGCCCAAGGTCATCGTGGGCCTCTTTAATGAGTCCATACCACTTGTGCTCTGGAGTGATGAGCTGATGGCAGCCATGAGGTTCACAATGCCAGAGAGAGTTGTTGAAGATGAAGAAGCAAGTCACCGAATTGATGAAGGATTGATAATTGCAGTTGGATAGGTCTGGAGGATGTTTCTGTGAATCCAGGAATTGTTGGATGAGGTGGATTTGATCCTTGTGGGCTTTCACTCAGCTTGATCGAGGAATGGTTGGATCAATGTCATCAGTGTCCTGAATATCAGGGTCAGTGGTGCCAAGAACGAGGGAATATATGGAGGGAACAGTCCCAATGTCTGTATGCATTCTGGAATAGTAGATAGGAAGTGTAGGAGGTGAGGAAGCATAAAGTGAATGAGTGTCTGGCGAATTGTAAAGTAGTGGGGAAGGAGGAGGATCGTTTAGCAACACAATTGCAAAAGAATAGGCATCGTCAAGCCAATTCTCAGAGTTGTTGTCTTCAATCAGGTCATCCTCAGAGGTAGGTCTCTGAAACAACCCATCCACGCCAGTATGGCAATCTGCGGGGATATGAACAAGATTGAAGTGGAAGAGGAGGATTCCTGCGATCCATCAGTTGATAGTGGCGTTGGGCTGGAGGTCCGGGTTGTTGATCATCCCTTTGACATATTTTGCGTCCATTTCGACTGTAAGGTCAGTGATTCTGAAGATGAAAATCTGAACTGCCTGTAGGGCGCAGAATAACCCATAGAGCTTGAGCTTCGCTTGGGAGTAGCGACTCTCTACCTCACTCAGGCTAATGGATCCAAACCGACCCAGATAATGCTTTCTGTCCTCCCCTTCTTGGGATAGGATGAATCCAACTGCTATCACAGAAGTATCGACTGCCAGGATTGTCTCCTGTCTGCTCTCATAGTTTAAACAGCGAAGTGCCGGAGACTTTATTATCTTGTCCTTTAGACATTCCATAGCCTCTCTTTGACAGTCTCCCCATTTGAAGGTGACCCCCTTCTTTGTCAAGTCAACGAGCAGACAGGCAATCTGCACAAAACCTCAGATGAAAATTTGAAGGACTCTGCATGTACCCAGGAATCCTCGGACTTGCAAGACGGTAGTGCAATCCAGCCAGTCCCTAATCTTTTGAACCTTCACATCAGAAGGGACATGTCCATCAAATGTGCACTTGTGCCTGACGATGATTGCATCTGGGGCGATGAGCATGAACTTCTTTGCTGAGATGGTAGCTCCAACATTCTGTAAGCACTGTAAAATGTAATGAACGACAATGAGATGTTCCCAGATGAAGCGACGGATTCCCGAATTCTCAGGGATGGTTTCATATGTTCTGTCGTCCCATTGGTACCGAGTGGTTCCTGCCTTGACTGGAAGGTCATCCACAAATGGCATTGTATAGTCTGGGATCTCGTCCTGTAGTATAAACAACATGTCAGCCTGATATACTTGTACCGCATTTGTATGTCCCATGGGTAGGGCCATAAGGTGGTGTGGTCCTAGAGAGGTGGTGAA
This sequence comes from Boletus subgraveolens, assembly GCA_038092555.1. Taxonomy (NCBI): domain Eukaryota; kingdom Fungi; phylum Basidiomycota; class Agaricomycetes; order Boletales; family Boletaceae; genus Boletus; species Boletus subgraveolens. The sequence goes on along the minus strand of JBBPQP010001400.1, from coordinate 7,379 downwards.
TGTCATCATGTCATGAGATTCCACATGCAAAGGATGCTGATCATAGCCTGCGAACAAGTCCATCATGCCATAAATGGCATATCCGGCAAACAATTCCACGAAGTGCTCCATGAACAGAGGGACGGAAGTGTTGCAAATTGTTACCGCATTGAGAGGTTGGAGGTTGTGGACAAGGTGCAGTGACTTCCCATCTTGTTTGAGGATGCAAAACCATTGGGATCGATAGGACACTGTGGAAGATTCGTAGACACCAGAGGATGCAATCCTTGATGATTTGAATAGCTTCCTTCTGGATGGAGGGTGGGATTGGAATGTTGCAGAGGACCCAAGATGTATGAGGGATCATGGGGATCTTCACCAGTGGAAAGTAGCGTTCATCAAGGTGACCACACTCTGTCGGTATCCAGGCAAAAGCCATCTTATGTATGTGAACTAACCATTGGACAAGTTTGAGCTCTTCTGGCCAAAGTCATTTTGCAGGATCTAGATTTAATACATCAGCGCGTTCCTGAGTATAGCGGATACCTGGTGAGAAGTTGGGAGGGTGAGTAGGTAAGGGAATAAGGCCAGCTAATGGTTTGTCAGAGAGTTGTCAGAGTACACAGAACTCCTCCTTTAGAGGGGCAGATACTGCCCGAACCTTTTTAGTGACAGGTTTGTAAGCAAGCACATGATGCATAAAATCAAAGGAATAGATAGAGTCCAGAATTGAAAGTATGTCCAGAGTTAAAATGGATTGAGTTGAAGAAAGGTATTTGTAATGAAAACAGAAGAGTCCTGAGTGATGATAGACTGTGCATTTGCCAGTCAGAAGAGGCCAAGGGACTCAAACGGACACAACTGGGGGTGAAGGCGAAGTAAGAACACAAGGCTCTAATAGGTCGGAGGAATGAGACAAATTTGAATCAAAGGAATCGGGATCAGAGGAATCAAAATCATCGTCAGTGGAATCTGAGATAAGAAGGCTGGAATGTGTAGTGGAATCTCCCTGACCGTTAGTCAGATCATCAAGTTCTAAAAACCCATCTCCACAATGCTTTGGTGGCTAGTGCATAGTATTCCTCATCGACATCCAGGACATCCTTTGGTCCAAGCTTGTGTTGGCAACTTGTATTCCTTTCCGCTATTAGGATCACAGAGGGTGATAGTCTGGCTTCCATCTGAGAAGTTGTTAGTAGTCACGCTCATGAGACAATGAAAGGGTCTCCTGAGGAGGAGGTCGAAGTTAGCCTTTGTGAGGACCTGAACCTGTATGCAAATTTTGCCTTGTCCGAAGTCTAAAGCGAGGTTTTCAAGGACACCAAGTGTCGAATCAGTGTTTGTGTTGGCAGATGACATAGTCATGATGTGGTCAGATCAGATAGGCATTCCGAGCTTCTCCCAGATCTTCTTTGGCATTGCGATAATTTCCAAGCTGGAATCTAGAATGTAGGTAATTGCCTTTCCTCTATTCCTGACTGTGGCTTCTATGCATCAAAGAGGTAAGTTGTGATGGGCAACAATCATCCCGTCCTCACTTCAGAGAACTTGGTCACCATACTCCCGATTAATGCGACCTGGGTCTATCTTGGACAGTTCATTGACCTGAATGACATTAGTGGAAGTTACGTGCTTCATGGTGGTCAGGTCACGGAACTGCTTCCGGAAGTCTGGTGCAATCACAAATAAGTCCTTGACTGGGATGGATATGCTTCCTTCGAGGACGCATTCCAAAGTATGCTTCAGTGTGCTGTCATCTTCCAAGGAGAAGGAGTATCTATATTGGTTGGTTGGAGTGTTAGACACAGACGCAATGTTAGTATTAGGACCTCATGAAGAAGGATTGGTAGTAGAGAGAGCAGATGCCTGCTTTGATGTAGACTCTGTGGGGTGCTGCTGAGGAGCCTTTCCTGTCTTGGTTGTGGTCAAAAGTGGGCTCGACAACCTTGAAGAGGGAGCGGACTGTAGCACAGGGGATGTGATCTCTTCCGGGACCAGGTTAGAATGTAGGAGTTGCCTAGTCTGATGCCTGGCCAGGACCTCCACACTGTCAAATTGAACCCACATGCCGCACTGCCCATCCTTGGAGGCTTTCTCAGCTTGGAAGGTGGACCAAGCTTGTGTGATGAAAGGCTGAAACTCCAGGTCAGTTACGTTCAGTAAGATAGGTACTTCCTTTGGGTCTTTGGAGGCAGAATAAAAGGTGGATGGTTCAATGTCCATAACCACATCCACTTCGGGATAATCTATGGAGAAAATACCGGATGTTATATGAGGAGGTGGATCCCTTGCAATACCAGAAGTTATAGATGCTGCAGCAGCTCATTCTGCAAGGACCCAGTCGATGCATTCCTTGATGCAGGTGGTATTGGGATATGAGGGATACGAGCACCATCTGGCATATATAAGTGTCCATCAGTGCCTCGAACTACCTTTCTGGCTTGGAGATACAATTCCACATGCATACAGTTGCAGTTGCAGTGACCAAAACCACCATAGAAGGCGCAATTGTTGTTCCAAATGGGGGCTTGTGTGTTGATGGAGAACTCCTGCTTCACAGGAATGATGGGTATTGCTGAAGTGGCAGATTGTGGAATCATCTGAGAGGTGGGCATACTAGTTGCTGCGAGGGTGGACCTAAAGGCAGAACCTGTTAATAGAAACTTAGCAGCTTTGACACAGTCAATGATCGGGTATAGGTCATTAGGGTGAGGATCTGATTTAAGGATAGACAATCGGTGATGGATGCGTTCCTCCACATCCGGTGGAAATCCACTGAGGAAGAGCACATCGTGCTCAGTTTCGGATGCTTGTGTGTCATGATAAGGAGTGAAGTGATCTTGATAAACTTGCGGTGATACTCTCTGAGGTCATCCTGGTTACGCATGGGCTTGAGTTGATAGTCCTGGACGAGATATTGCAAATCAGCACGACAGTAATGCTTATCACCTTCACATCCCGGATATAGGTTCTTGACCACTTTGGTGAAGTCAGCCCATATGGCTGGCTGGGCTGTGGCTTCTGGAAGTGTCTCCCATACCTCAGCTTCCTCTAGATCCGCGTAGTGAATCGCAGCCTTGATCTTCTCCTCTTGGTTCAACCTGGTGGAGTTTCCAATGAAATCAATATCTTCTAAGTAGCGCGGAAGCTGCACTGGAGTCTTACCATCAAATTTTGGAGCGTTTTGGGTTCCACACAAGGGCATCTGAATAGGATTTGCCATTTATCATGGTGGTGCTGGTGCTGGTGCTGGTGGAGGCTTGGTGTTTGATGAAGTGAGCAGTGGTGGATTTTGAAACCAGACCATTGGGTTGTATAGTGGGTAGAAGTGAAGGCACGGGCTGTGTGTGGGTTGGAAGTGAGAGCTCCTGCTGAATGGTCACAGAAGAAGGGTCCAATAAGGATAACAGGGAAGGGGTTGAAGGAGAGCCGGATGAAGGGTCAGAAGGTGTTGCTGAGGGAAGCGGAGTTAATGGAGACAAGGGTTGACAGAGGGAGGATGAATGGAAGTTCCTCCGATGAGGCGAGGAATGGAAGAATGCCCCCAGAACAGCGGGTGATGCAAGGTTGAAGTAATCTAAACCTTGTTCATCTTGTGGTGTCAGGGGTGAGTCGTTACCTGGTAGGAATGGTGAGGTAATGTCGGAACTTTCAAATTGGAAATTCAAGCTCAGACTCTGTAATGCGGCTAGGAATGTAGAACGAGGTTGCGATTCCTGCAGACTTGGTGATGAGAGAGTTGGCAATGTTCTGGAGTGTTGAGACAAGTTGCTTGAGACTGGTAGGAAAAAGTGTGAGTCTTTGGAGAGGTGAAGTTCTCAGAACTGGGTGAGTAGGTTTTCAAGTTTGGCGTATTGAGCATTCGGCCAGAGGGTCCTTCTAGGTGGCTCAATCGAATCCCTCACAGTGGGCTCCAGTTGTAAAACTGCTATAAAGCCTCCTGGGAGGAAGTTCCTCCAGTCAGGTTAGTAGCAAAAGAAAGTATATAAGAAGGGGATGAATAGTTCAACCCTAAAGGGATTTGAAGAAAAGCGGCAACAAAGAGAAGGATAATGCTGTGGCTTACTAGACCCAATGTTAGAGATTCTGGACATATTCCAGAAATAAACGTAGTATCGGATTGATCAGATCAGTGGCAGAGGCGTTCAGGGTGCAGCGTTGACAGTGTAAACATGTTGAGAACTTAGAACAAGCACTTTTAGAAGAACAGCATGGAGGATCAGGAAAGATGGATTATGAGTCCTAAGTAAGGTGCTTTATAGTCTGGAGTTACCTGGGCATAAGCATTAATATAACTAAAAAGAGGATACATAAAAGAATAGAAGGTAAACACAAAAGTATATGTTGTGGGGAGGGAAACCTGAGTGCAGAACCAAGATATAACACTGAAAGCAGGTATGAAAGCTATAAAAGGGGTGTGGACTGTTTGAGATGGAGTCTGAAGTATGTATTGAGATGAAGCGGAAGTTCCAAATGTCGGAGAAGTGCCGGACTGTAGTATGGAGACTCCTGTGTGCACTCAGGTAATGTAGGATCTCTACATTGCGCTTGCTTATACTTGATGTGATGTGTCTTGCAACAGCCCAACATTGCCCTTCTACTGCACCTCCCCCCTTTGGTGCCTCTAAACACAGCCACCCTTCTGTGTTCCCCAATCCTGGATCTTTCCCAGATCCTCCCTGGAATATCCCCTTGAGGATCTTTCCACCACACTGCCTTCCTCAGTGTCTTTTGCACAGCTATCCTTCTGTGCCTTTTCTGATCCTTGATCCACTGGTACCTCTTCTCACAGCCTTCCCACTGTGCCCCCAGATCTTCCCTGGATAGCTCTCTGCACTGCCCCTTCCAGTACTCCTCCACACAGCCGTCCCCCTGTACTCTCCTTGGCACTCACCATCTCTATTGAGGCCAGATCCCACCTCGACATCACCACCCACCTGGTGTCACATTATGACCTCAGTTCACTCTTGTGATCACTCACATGCCATCACTACACTGCAAAACAAGTAACAAGGTCAAAGACCTTGTAAGGGTAGATGTTATGATATGTAATATTTTCAAACTTTTCTTTACAAACACTTGTACAACATTTACTTTGCATTATTTGACACATTACACATGACCGTGGGAAAGGTCACCTGATCACAATGATGTCATAGCACGTGTTATTAATTTCTGCTCTTCTCTCACAATGCTACACTTCTTTTTCCCATCATCAACTTCTTCTTCTCACACCTGTGTACTTTCATTTGACCATACTTAGTCATTACTATTTACAGCACTTGGTCTGTGCACATTTCCCAACAGTATATATACCTGTACATTATATCGTAGCACCTCAGTCTAATCCACTTGTCATCATGTCTACCTGGCGTCTATAGTTCAGGACTGAACCTTGATTAAGGACCAAGACTATACTTTTTCCATCGTGTCCCATATCGCCAGTTGGTGTTCAGCTGTGTCAAGTCCGGCTAGTGGTTGTTCTTAGAGCAATCACAACAGTAGATGTAGAAGGGGCGAGAACACTTGTCCCAAGGGGGTCCTGTAGGAGGGAAGTTAGATGAGAAGGGTTAGCTACAACTGACCACAGGAGAATAGAGTATCTGGAATAGTCCTGGGTACACAACGATGAGGGAACACAAAGTCTGGAACAAATTGAGTAAAATGATGAGTGGTCTGACCTAGGATGAGGGTCAGATAGACAAAGATAAGAGCTATCTGGTCAAGAATGAGGACTGGATACTAGGACAAGGAAGGGAGTTGATCAAGGACAAGGACCAATGAGAATAACAATGAGGAGAACCATAGTGAGAAAATTAGGAGTGAATAGAGATAATTATTCAGATCTAGGTACAAACTTTTTATAGTTCAGGCATTCCCAAGACTTTGGTAACTAGGTTACCAGAGAAGCGTACAATAAGGATCTAGAGGTGGCAGCAGCTAATTATAATAGAAGTAAGGAAGGAACATAGGGAGAAGTAGAAGGAACTACTAAAGAAAGAAAGAAGAAAGAAGGTGATGAATTGAAAATGGTACCAGACCATATACATAGTATCCAGTCTAACTCGAACAGTGGATAGATGGTACAGATATGTGATACCATACTGGATAGAAAAATAAGGGCTCAACTTACCTTGGACTGGACATAGAGGATATGGGGCACAATGCAGCTCACTTGGAGGATGTCTGAACAAAGGGGAAAGAACAGGATGTATGTTACAGTTTTGGCACACCCCTGGTCTTTTTCTTCTTCCACAACCTCATGCCCATCTTGTGACTGCTCCTGTCACTGGACCACCCACCCCTGGCACATCCTAGCGCTCGTTTACACTCGATGCAATGCATCTTGCAATGGCCAGCATTGCCTCCTTCTGCATTGCCCCCCTCTCAGTGCCCTCTGACACAGCTGCCCCCCTGTGTCCTGATCCTGGATCTTCCCTGGATCCTCCCTGGAATATCCCCTCCAGATCTTCCCACCCTTCTCCTTCTTTAGGGCCACCCTTATGCCCTACTATCCTTGGATCTCCCATACAGCCCTTCTGCTGTACTTCCAGATCTCCCCTGCACTGCCTTCCAGTGCCCCTCGCACAGCTGCCCTCCTGTGCTCTCCTCGGTGATCCCCATCTCAGTTGAGGACAGATCTCTCCTCCTCATTGCCACCACCTCATGTCACTCCTACTGCTGTTCACTCTTGTGACCACTCATGTGCCATCACAACACGTCATGCCATGCTGATTCCCACAACATGTCCTTTCGCTCATGAACTTCCCATGGCAGATCCCTCCTGCCTTTTTGGGCGATACCTTGCCACACTGACTCCAGGTTTCCTTTTACAGATATGGACTCTTACCATATTAGGTTAGACTGCACATGGACCACCATTACCAGATTGGGATATACCTGCTCTAAAGCCCTTATGGCTGGGGTATATAAATTCAAGCTCCTCTCGAACACCTCTCTCTCTCTAACCTTGATCTGATACCTAAAGTGTACACCTTATGGTTACTCTTGTGGTATTCATCATCCATTCCTTGTGACACTCCCTTGCTTGACCTCTACCTCACTCTCCTCTCTTTCCTCCTTTGTTGAAGGACTCCATCGTCAAGAACCCTCTGACCTCTTCGAGGTCATCTAGGTCACAGTCAACTTCCCTTGTCATTGACAGGTCCAGGAACTCTTGTTCCTATCCCCACTTCCCCAACGTCTCGTAGATGTTGGCTTGTCTCGCAGTTCTCTACTCCCATACAGAGAATCAGACCACATTGACATTGACCTCACTATTGTTACGGTTTTGGTACACCCCCCCCCCTGGTCTTTTCCTCCTTACCCACGACCACGTACCAACACTTGACCGCCCTGTCACTGGACCACCCACCCTGGTGTATTCTTGCACTCATTCA
>JBBPQP010001399.1:0-10565 GCA_038092555.1 Boletus subgraveolens | reverse complement strand
TGGGGAGTATTGGTTGACGTAGTTGGTTTGTTGATAACTTAGATATCTTTGCTTGTTACTCTGTCGTGCTGACGGCTGGACCTAGGTCGTCGAGTGGCGTTCCTTGGGACTTCTTTTATTGCTGGCGCGTTTGGCATGTGTCTTGGTGCCCAGTCTTCATACAACGGTCTGCTAGTGATCATAGCATTCACCGGATTTGGCATCGGGGGTAACATACCTATTGACTCGACTAGTAAGTGCCTTGATCACTGCTCAAGTTATCCACATCGTTCACTCTCCCTTCCGATAAAGTCACTGTCGAATATCTTCCACAGGTATCGGTTCTCGTAATGATGCTATCAAACGGTAATTAACATTTGGCCAGAATCGGTTTTATCTCATCACAGCGCTTGCGATCAACATACCACTGGGATTTGTGATATGCAACCTCATCGCTTTTGGGCTCATACCCAAATACTCTTGTTCGACAACCTTGGTGTCCTGCCGGTTGACAGAAGATGTTGTACCTTGTTGTTCAAGGGATGCCAATATGGGATGGCGATATCTATTTTTCACCATCGCTTCGATCACACTTGGGGTTTTCATCGCTCGCTTCTTCATCTTTCCTTTTCATGAATCCCCCAAATTCCTCCTATCAAAAGGGAATGACCGGAATGCGGTTGAGGTGGTCCACAAGATTGCTGCCTTTAATAGGCGTTCCTGTGACCTCACCGTGGAATCACTCTACGAGCGATGCAAGGAGGGTCCGGTCGCAGAAGAAATAGGTTTTTCTAAGCGACTCTTCAAGGAGATTTCCCGACTACGACTGCTGTTTGGAAACCGGAGAAGGTTACGGGTCGCGATACATGTATGGATTACCTGGATGTTTTCCTGCTTGGGTAAGACAGACACTTTCATCACTCCCTTGTCTCAGCGTGGAGTCAACAGGCTACTACACCGCCGTCGCATATCTACCTACGATCCTGCAGCGGAAGAACAGTGCGATCAATGTTAGTCTAGAGCAAACATACGTCGACTATTTGATCATCTATACCCCCGGGATTGGTGCAGTCATTCTATCCATCTTGATGGTCCGTGCACCTATGGTTGGGCGAAAATGGACCCTCGTTTTCTCGTCTATGATCATGGGCATCTCTCTCTTCCTCTTCAGTATCATGAATACACAGGCGAGCTATGTCGGCATCAACATGTTGGAGTACTTTTGCCAGAGCCTTTTCAGTGCAGCAGTGAGCGGCCTTCTTTTACTTCCCCTCTTTGTGGCTGAAATTATAACCATCATAGCTCTACGGATGGACTCCCGAGGCGTTCCCTACTGCAGTCCGGGGAACTGCGACCGGTTTGGCCGCATTCCTTGGCAACCTACTTGGGATTTGTGGTCCACTCATAGCTGCACAGCTATTTAGCAGTACTAATGGGAACAACGCAGTCCTGTACCTGGCCGGCAGTAGCCTACTTGCATGTACGACTTCCCTGCTATTCCTCCCGACGAAGGACATGGTCGCGCCAAGGTGAATGGCACACTTGTACTGTAATCGCGTGTCAATTCGGTACATGCTAGGCTGCCTGCTCACACATCTGTCTCCTCGACATTTTGTACCCAGACTCTTCGCAACCCAAATAGAACAATATCTACAATATCCTCACAAAACGTCTCTGATATATAAGTGCAAAGGTTGAGCCAAGCTTTTGACTCCCCCAAGGTCATACTCAATGGCCAAAATTAACACCTTACTAGACAAGATTTTTGTCAACCCAATTTAAACATTAAGGTAACTCAGGCAAGAGTATCACTAGTGAGACTACTTGAAGACTTCTACACCACCTGCTCTTCTTATTGTGGTCACGGTATCTCTACCCCTGGAGTCGCCTTCCTTGCTTTTGAAAAATCTTTACCCAATTCTCTTTATGAGTCCTTGTCGCACAGTTGCCCGTGGGTGAATTTCAGATGTTAACTTGATGTCAACATGCCGTTGCGGTTCGTTTTCATCTGTCGTTTCAATTTCCAACTTGTAGTAGAGAACATTAGGGTCACCCTAAGTGCGCCGTTTGGATCCGTGATGAAAAATCTGGGCTGTATTGAGTGAGAAAATCAAGCGGAAGACCGGGATGAATGTGTCATTTTGGATGAGTCGCCGGTGCCGGATGGGGGAAATATTATTTTCGCTGACTATGTTGCCCCACTACTACGCCACGCGCGAGTCGTCGCCGCATCACTAATCTGAGGCGGTGGTGATGGTCCTGGGTGGTCTGGCACTGGTGCCGGTGATGGTTGATCGTTGCTAGGTTCTCGACCAAGTCTACTCGCCGATACCATCGGATGATACGCTGCGACGCACGATCGTTACATACAAGTGTGACTACGGAGCAAAGATAGAATATCATAAAATCCACTGCAGTACGGCATGCCGGCCTCCGGAACGGGGGGCAATAACTCAGAATTAAATGCATATTCATTCGTTTGGATAGTGTCGCCACGCAATCAGAACTGATAGGTATGTACTAGTAGGAGTGATCAAAAAGTTGCATTTTGCTACACTGGCACACGTGCAGAAAGTTGAAAAGCCGCCGAAACATGCTTCGTCTATTCCCGGGCCCCGGGAACACGACACGCTTGATTGTTTCGTACTGTTCGAGTCTTGCAGATGGCACACATCTTCTCCTGACTAAAACACTCGTATCGAATTTTTTTCTCACAGTGTTCTGTTCGTATTACAAAAACCTGACGCGCGGTTTTATCCGTACCCCTGGCAATCATAAAATCCACCTTTAAGCGGACAAGGAGGATTTATTTACATAAATGGCGCGTCACGATTCCAAAATTCATGATTGGACCGCATATATCCGCCCTCATCCTGTGAGACCGTCAATCTGGAATTGGAATTGGGAGTTCCACATATGGTACCGGTTTTTTCCTGTTAGATGCCGAGATGGGAAGGTTCAAACATTCATGCCATGCAATATTGACCTGGCAGCAAGGGCAACATACCGCAATTTTAGCAGGACGTAGCAACCTCCTGTACGGGTATGTTCCCCTGGTTCCGATTTCCAATCTATGCGGTGCCGCCCGATACGGGACATGTTAACGCGAGCAACATATTTGTTGGATTTCTACAGTTGCTTCTTTACTGGTTAGCGCTTCCGTCTCGAGAAGAACTAGGCACAGAAAACATATAAATTGCATAACTGGTGTGGGAGGTGAAACGACGTTTTGGATAGTCCACACATCACACCTCTCTCTCTTTTTCCACTGACCTGTTGATGTCCACTATGTCGCTCGATGTATTTTTATCCACGGCGCGGACGGCGTTGGAGGTCTTGGACACCGTTCTGACCCACCTTCGTCCCTATCAGTGGTATGCGTTCGATGCCGCCGTCACTTGCACGGCGGTATGGACCCTCCTTCGATGGCTTCGTACATCCCGTCAGCAACTCTGCACCACGCAGCTCCGAGGACCACCAAGTGCGAGCTTCCTCTACGGTGTCGACAAGAGCATCCGCAACGCTAGGGACTCTGGCGCCATGTACGAAGCGTGGGCGCAGGAATATGGTCAGGTGTACGCGGTTCCGTCGACCTTGGGGAGTAACAGGATCGTCTTGTGTGATCCCAAGGCGATCGCACATTTTTATTCCAAGGAAACTTGGACATACATTCAGACCCCATTCACCAAGAAAGCACTCGCGAATCTGGTACGTGGGTGATGACAACCTTGTCGATGTACAGCGTAACTGATGCTTGGACCGAGTTTGGAAAAGGTCTATCATGGGCCCACGGAGAGACTCATAGGAGGTACATCCGTAACTGAATTCAGTTCCGGATGGAGAATGTTGACCGGTTTCCCCAGACAACGCAAATCTTTGGCGCCTGCTTTCAGCATCGCCGCCATTCGGCATCTAACATCGATTTTCTACGACTCGGCATACAAGGTCAGGTCGCCATTTTAATGATCGTGGTCCCTGTCTGATGTGAATCTAAACACGCTTAAAGGCAAAAGGAGCTTGGGATATTCTCATCGAGTCGAGCGGTGGGGATAGTGCTATCATCGAGGTCCAAAGCTGGTGCGTTTCGTGAAATGGCCACTCATGCGTTTGTCGCCAATTCCTGACTTGCTGATGTTGAAGGATGAATCACATATCGTGAGTGTCTCCCTCCCCTCGTGCCGCAACACGTCTGTAATTCCGTGGCAGGCTCGATACCATCGGTCTCGCAGGTTTCTCTCACAATTTTGGCGCGCTTGATGGCAAGCACGCATACGTCACCGAAGCCTTTGATACATTCGGCAAGCCCTCTCGAACCTCGGGCCTCGAACAAGGCGTTCTTCTCTTCTCGGAGGCCCTCCCGTTCCTCGTGGATATACCTACGGCACGCACAAGGCTCTTCCGGAAACTCAGCGTGGCGATGGGGAAGATCTCCGATGTGTTGGTGGCCCGAACACAGAAAGAGTTGGAGATGGGTGTAGTCGGTGGTAAAGAAGAGAAGTCCATTATTGGGTTGCTCAGTACGCGAAGAATTCTAAATGCTCATTTGCATGCACCACTGACTTGCTTGACTCAAAAAATAGTCAAGGGGGCAAATGCAGATTCGGAGATCCACTTGACGAAAGACGAAGTCGTGGCCCAGGTAAATGAATCTCCTTGCACGCGTCGTCGAGATCTGTCGTCGACTCTAGTTTTATAGATGAAACAGCTGCTCCTCGCGGGGTATGAAACGACTTCTAGTATGTGTCTTCGCTGTATATTTTTGAACCTATTCTGACTCGTACACATCTCCACACTAGTCAGCTTGACTGTAAATCCCACCTATGCATTGTCCATGCATCGACTGACTGCTTTCCTAGTGGGCCCTGCTGGAGCTCTCGTGGAACCCAGACGTGCAGGCAAAGCTGCGAACCGAGCTTATCGAGCATGGTGCGGACCCCACATACGATCAACTAACAAACGGTCTTCCCTACCTCGACGCTGTCGTCCACGAGATCCTTCGCCTCCACCCGCCTGTTATCGAGTTTACGCGTATCGTAGGTCCCCATTCACACTCTCCACACATCCCTCGGCATAATCTATCGTGTATGCTGTGATGTCGATGATTGACGGTCATATGACACCTCCACAGGCCGATGAAGATGATGTCATCCCGCTCTCCGAACCAGTCCGCACGAAGTCCGGCGAGCTTGTCAACAACTTGACGATCGCCAAAGGCACCCTCATCGCCATCTCGATGGAATGCATGAACCGCTCTACCGCGATTTGGGGTGAAGACGCTAAGGTCTTCCGGCCCAGTCGATGGCTCGAGGACGCGAACAGTCAGAGTGGGATACCTACCAAGGCCAAAGAGATTCAAGGACATCGTCACTTGCTCACGTTTGCGGATGGGCCGAGGATATGTTTGGGGAAGAATTTTGCAGTGACGGAGTTCAAGGTATGTTGGGTGCAGTGTATGGTGACCAGTGATTCTTACGACGATTTTTTTGGTAGGTGGTGTTGACGGTGCTCATCAAAAACTATGTCTTTGAGCTGCGCGACGGTGTCGACTCAACTCTCGAAGTCTGGACCGGTTTGCTTCCACGACCGAAGTTTGTGGGTGAGGTGGGATGCAAGTTACCTTTGCGTGTGCGGCCGTACGTTGCCTAAGGTTGGAACAACGAGGACAACAGGTGTTGGGGTTGTTTTGTAATATGCATTGTATTATCGCTGGTCTCGATTACACCAAATTTCATTACACATACGATGCAGAATCTCCCTTATCCCATATTCCATGTGCATACCAAATTCAACCAAAAGATCGTCCTCATCTCTGAGTGTAGTGCCAACCTTCAACGCGTCAGTATAAATGATAGCAAGACCGTTTGTGGTGCAGCACTATCTGGCGAAAGAGCTGAAGTAACTCATGGTACGAGATACCATGGGTAAAACCGCAGGTTCACCGTAAGTCGAGGAAAGGAACGGATAATAAGGCATGGGCATGCATGTTACAGCGAAGCACAATGAAGGGAGTGTAGACGAAAAGATGGACTCGGTGTAGAGAATTTTCACCGGACTCCGAGGTCATCATACGGGATACAAAATACAACCCGCGCCATGATGCATGAATCATCACGCCTATCACATGACTCGGTGTGATATCCTTCGGACTCTAGTGTGACATGCGGTACCGTCAGTCTGAGAGGTATAAACTGAACGAGAGGAAGCTAAAGCAGCGATGATTATGAGCAAGACTACGACGTACCTTCAAGGCTCGGATAATGCGGTGAGTAAATGTTGTTTATCGAGGGTATTATGATGCCAAGAATAAAAGCCTACATCGCCCGACTGGCCCTTGCGCTGGACTTGACGAGACTTGCCTCTGAGTCGTGGATACTTTGCATGAAATGAAGGCACTGACTAGCGCCACATCTTGACAGATCGTAGCAGCTTATGTAATCAAGACGCGTTGGCACACTCTGTAAGCCGGTTATCAGCTATTTGCCGGACTGCATCCTGACCCAACACTCATTGGAAATACAACTTTGCATGCTACTAGCGCATACCTCACCTTCTCGTCCTCGCCGTTTTGCAAGCAACGACCATGTTGTGTTCAATGGCAGCCATGGCCAACAAGATACCGCGTCGGGCTACTCAGAATGGGTGGCAACGGGTAAAGGCAATACTATTTGTTACTCATCTATGGCCGCCTTCTATACTTTGCCCTTGTTCAACAAAAGAGAGAAATAAGAAACGTTTTTCTACACGCAAGATCATGCTTGCAAAGAATCCGGAAGCCTTGGTTGCCTTCTCTGGACAGTATCCACGTCCTTCATGAGCGCTTACTTCCGCTTATCTGGTTTGACCTTGAACACCAATAGATAAAGGTACGTATGTTCTTGAGTGGTGGCATGTGCCACCATCTACCATAACTTTTCTTTTCTCGAAGCAATACGCCGACAAATCAAACGGTGCGAGCATCACCCTGCCATGGTCTGCCATACGACAGTGAGTATTTTTCACTACGTCGTGCAAGTCATGCAATTGTTTCTTGACAGTTCAATGGACATTGGAAAACACGTCCTGTTAATTTTGCCCTGTAGATTTTGTACCGACAGATAGGGTACGACCACCCAGTTCGGAACAACATCACACGGCAATGCAAGAAGGTTAAAAGGAATGGAACTGTGCAGCATCTTCACAACGATATCCCACCAATTATTGCTAGCCTCGATAACGTCACGCTGGTTTCTTTTGGGTCCCACTTTGATCCGTTTCCCGGTTCCGCTCGATGGAGGGTCTCATGGGAATACAACAATGAGCTTTTTCCTTGTACTCTGTCTAGAGTTGATAGCCTGGCCACTGCTCTCATACATCTACTAAACCGACTTGAAATTTTTCTCTCAGATCTCCTTGCATTACCTCTCCTACTCGGAGTTACACCAAAAAAAAGTGGTGGCGTTCATCAACATCAACCCACCCTTGGCTACATTCATGGACGAGACACTGGTGCTCGGAAACATCACTGGGCTGTCCGTGGTTGTCGTTCCGAAGATGGTGAGCCTGAACTCCGCACGTGGGGATACTGTATAGGGGACGGCGACGAGATGACACCTGACGTGAGTTACCTCGCTCTCTCGTGTCTATCCTATCTACTGGACGTGCAGGTCATTATTCTGACGCTGCCCCGGTGGACATTTATATATTGATTCCAGATACTGCTCTGCATCGGGTCGCTATCCAAGGCGTTTTGTCACCGCCATAGCCAACGGGCCTCGCTGACAATTTTGTGTATAGGCGCGGATTTTCGTATAGCCCCTTCAACACACCACAGAACGTGCTCGATGGGATAGGTTGAGACCCAAATGCTTAATGGATATATATATGATATGAATTTGGATGTGACATGCCGACGAAACGGAGCTCCTAGGTGTACGATGTACTTTAGTAGTACGTACGATCTACGCCCCTCCGATCGGCACACAACTGAACGGGACTGTACGACGAGCTGTCCGCGAGCCAAGGTAATACGCCGCCAGACCAGTGTCGGATCACGCTATGATTGTTTTACTATTACGAAGCGGACCAGGGCCCCGCGTCGCTTTTTTTTCTTGATTCTATTTTGCACGTTTCAGGCGCCATGGTTGTGTGACACTACTAAATCACAAGTAGTATCGCGGTATCGCAATATTAATGTTGAACGTGCGCGAGATTATGTGTTGCATGCTTATCTTATCAGTACGGTTAGACGAGTTTTTTTCAGTGTCATCATCGACCAGTCACCACACCAACCAAGAAATACCCTTAGAAGCATTCTGCAGGATCTATCCATCAACTGACCCATGACGTCCGAGAACGGTGGGCCGATCATACCCTCGACACGCGCACTGAATCCTAACACGATGTTTCGTAGTGCTGATCGGCGTGATCGGTGGAAGTGGTCTATACCACCTCGACAACCTCACTACCATGTAAGTCAATATCGATCCAGACTCATCTCGAGTCCTCGTCCAATGATTCCGTTTTCGTTTCGTTTTTACTTCCCCCCAGGAAAACAGTCAACCCAGAGACGGTACGTGCTTGTTCCCCGGGCCAGATCCTCTTTCACCCGACTCAACAATCCAATGCTAAATCAGCCCTGGGGATACCCATCCTCCCCTATCAGCATCTGCGCTCTCCCCTCGGGGGCACGCGTCGCCTTCATCGCTCGCCATGGTAAGCACCACAGTATACCCCCCTCCGCAGTCCCCTCCCGCGCCAACATCGCCGCCCTCAAACACCTCGGCGTACGCGCCGTCCTTGCCTTCAGCGCCGTCGGCTCCCTCCGCGAAGAAATCGCCCCCGGCCACTTTGCCCTCCCAACCCAAATCATCGATCGTACCAAGGGCATTCGTCCGGCCAGTTTCTTCGAAGGCACGAGCGTTGTCGCACACGCCGCATTTGGGGAACCGTTTAGTTTGCGTTTGGTGAGGTGGTTGGAGCTCGCGGTGGAGCGGGCGTTGGCGGAGGAGGGACGTGGGGTGGTGTTGCATCGGGACAAGTGTATCGTGTGCATGGAGGGCCCACAGTTCTCGACCCGTGCGGAGAGCGTGATGTATCGGGCTTGGGGAGGGGACTTGATCAACATGAGCGTATTGCCGGAGGCTAAGCTGGCCCGAGAGGCAGAGCTTGGGTGCGTCACTTTTTTTCGGCCGGGTCGATCGTGAGGCGTGAACGTTTTTTTTTGGCAGGTATGCGTTGATCGCGACTGCGACCGACTATGATTCGTGGCGCCCACACTCGGAGGTCGTCACCGCCTCCCAGGTGCGAGAGACATTCCATGCGAACGCCAATACCTCGCGCCACGTCGCTGCGCACATTCTCGAAGACTTGCACCTGGCTGCGCAAGGCGGCCTCTTGAGCGAAGAAATAGGTGGCATGGCATTTTCAATCATGCCCAAGAGCGTCGATCAGAACGAAGAGGACGTTCAGAAGCTTGCATATATCCTTCCCGAGTATTTCAAGCCTGCTAACTAGAGAAAGGCGTTAGGATCTATTGGTCAGAAAATGCTGTCGAATTTTGGGTACATATTTTACATAAATTCGGCATCCACCGCCAGCTGGCTGAGATCAACCGTACCCTCAATATTGGGTTCATCATATAGCCCTGTATCACTGACACGGCGGACTCAAAGTGAATACACTCCTGTTACAACTTCGTACAGCACTGAGCTTAATGACGACGGCTTGACCTTATGACTCTCCAAACTTATACTCGTTTTCAACCTCAAAAGCATCTGCCGCCCCACTTCCCATTCAGCTTCCAAATTCTCAATGATCTCCTCAGTCCCACCATAATGTTCCCCATCTTCCTTCAAGGAATCGAAGGAATTAATCCACGTTTCCTTGATAGCTTCGAGGACTCCGCCGACTAGTCTTTGTGTCACTATACGGACTGCCAACCCAACCGCTCGATCCATCGCGTCCAGCAGGACAGGAAGTTCAGATAAGAGTGTGGACCGGAGGCGGACGTAATGTTGATAGTTCTTGGAGGGACTTCAATGCCTGAGTCTCGTAATAAGAGATGGGGGAGTACGGGCAGTTTCGAGAGAGTGCATTTCATTGAGCAACTGGTTTGTGCGCTTGGTCACTTCCCTCAGTTCGCGGAGGAGTGGGTTGAAGGTCTTTTGACGGTTATCCTCCAGTGTTCTGCGGAGCTCTGGAAGGGAAGACAGCAAAGCGGTAAATACTTCATATACGGGGGGGTAGACCGCAGATGACAATGATGGCGCGAGTCCAAGAACAGCACCAAGCCCCATTGCCGAAGCGGCTGTACAGAATGACGCGTTGCGATTTCCCAGTCATTGACACGCTCAGCGAGCCTATCTAGGAAAATAGGATAGACTCGCAGCCGATTCTCTAGTTGCGCCAACTTGGTAGCTTCTGTGTTCCCCTGTCTGTTTGTTCCGCTGGTAACCGAGGTAGTTGTGATGGAGAGGACGCCGCGCTCGACTTTTCCACCGTCATTGATATCGTTGTTGATATCCCTTGCAGCCCTTTTCATCTTATAACGAGCTTGGACGAGTGCTGCGCGGCCCCTGTGAGAGAAGGGGGTGGTGTCGATGATAGCA
>JBBPQP010001398.1:0-10566 GCA_038092555.1 Boletus subgraveolens | reverse complement strand
CCGGATCATGTCGAGTTCACTTGCAGAGTTGGCCCGCAGTTGTCAGCACGTCTCGGCTTATATGTTGAGCCCCGGGGGTGGGGGGAGGGGACAACTCGTGAGTCTGCCTCGTCATCTTGCCGAGGATATAGAGTCCGTGCCATCGACATGCATGCCCGCAGGTGACTCCATGCTCGCAAGGAATCTAGATCATCATGACCCGAGACAGAAGGTCCCTTTTTCGTCCTTGCGAAGTATAATAAAATAAAAAAACACGTAGACAACCTCGGTGATATCTGGGGAAACCCTGGGTAAAGGGCGATGGTCCCTACCGTACTGATCGCAAGGATATTTAAGAGCAAACTTGATCGATTACACGAGAGGGAACATAGCCTGGTCACACGGATCGGTGAAAACGACCGAGGGTCGTTATATACCGGTATACCTTCATGGCCAATTGGAAATGTCTGTCAGGTTCCGTACGGATCGTCATAGAACGCCGGGGAAAGGTGTGAAACGGACTCGTCATGGCCAATTGGATAAACACTGGGTCGACAAGATTACGAGTTGCGAGTGCGTTTGCGATCAGATTGCAATCGCTTAAACGATAACATGATCGCACGGCTTGGCAGGCCGGGCAAGGTTTCAAGACCTGCTGCATACTACAATAACCACCGTCACAGATGGCAGCAAAAGATTGGGTACGGAGGAGCCTAGATGTGTCCAGTTCTTTCGTTGTAAATCACGCCTGCATTGGGACTTGGAAGTAATGCCACTACTTTCGTCTCGGTCTGGAACGGTTCCTTATCGGGTCATGGAATTCAGAGAGGCAGATTCTGGCAATCGACTTATAATCCGTCCCTGCCAGGGTGATCCAAATGTGCGCATACTCCAAGCTGCGTCCGGCTCATCGGGTCTTTCCTAACTACCCCTTGGGCTTCAGCAACTTTATCACGGCTCCTACCTCGGAAAAAGGACTCGTGCCTAGAAGTGACTCCGAATTTATCCAACGATGGAGCAACATTCAAAACCCAAACGTCTAATTCAAACCGGTGGTGTAACGGCACTAGTATGTACTTACCTTATCCGTAACCTTGAGGGTATGGTGGTGCTCCTTCTCACCTGTACCTTGAACCGCAGCCACTGAAAGTGCCCAGGCACATACCTGCATCTTGATGCGTCGAAAAGCAACTGTTTGACCTGTTGGCCAGGCGAACTCTGCAGACCCGAGCGTCAAATACTACGCAACAATATGATAACTTTCCTTACACATTGTCAATGTCGCGGTCATGCCCATGACATTAATGTGCCTAGAGCAACTCCGAAGACGTCCGAATACGTATAGTGCCCTGTCAAAGTGCACAAGCGGTTTCTTCTACCTTGGGAGACTCGGAAAGCGTTCGACCGTTTGGATGCTATATCCCCCCCTTGAGAAGGAAAGAACAACTAGAGTCCAGTGGGATAGGAATCCCAGCGGCCTGCTCTTTTGATGCGTTTTCTCTTCTGTGAGTCACAGGATGAAAGCGCCTCAAAAGAGTCTTAAATGTGCCTTTAGCGTTTTCCCTAGCGAATGACATCAAACCGCCCTGGATCGCTCAATGGCACCTTGGAGGAACCGGGAACCGGGAACCGATGGCGTGAACATGGAGTGACCCACCTCGAAGAAAGCCGGCCGGGTGATTTTACAGATGCAGATCGATGACTTTTGAGTCTCCATATGCTCGGTCAGTGTAAAAGCCTAACCGGTGCTGGATCCGCATCTCACCCGCAGCGTCTTGATTGGACCAAATTACGTGACCAACTTACCTACAGCTGAGCAGGGCTCATTGGCTGCAACTCAGCTTGAGGCGTTTTTGAACGTAACGGCGAATTTGGCGAGTGAGTATTTTTTCCTCCCGCTTGCATGAGACTAGTAGCTGCCAGCATATTCCAAATACTGTTGGTAGAACCGTATCCGGCACGCCGCCGCCGCACACGGTACTTTTCAAGCGACGAGTGACGTCTTGTTTCGACATTTGCCAGTGGTGGCTGAAACGAAGGGTCGGTTGGTCCAATAGTTCGGGTGGACCCCCAGCTTGGCTTCCGGCCATTGGCCTAACTGATTAACCACTCTCCAGAGTCATAGCACAAGATATAACGAACACAAGGGTGGTATTATTACAGATAGTACATGCAGTATATATACCAAAGAGGAAGGACGTCCACAGCATGATATATGCACACCTCATATATATGCGCAATATACCGTAGACACAAATGCAACGCTCAGCTCGGAGGATGCTCACGCCAACGCTCCCTACAGAATAACGATTAACATCAGGCAAGCCTGAGGAAAACACGTGACATCAGCGTACCATAGGATCCCAGGCTGGCAAGACGACCGCATTGCCCCCCTCAAACACTTTGACGAGGTCTTTCGGTGCAAACGACTTGTGCACTACGACCTGGTACACGAACCTGAACGGGTAGTCGCGTCGCGTCAGCAAAAACTCGACGCAAAGCGACACGAAACACGTACTCATCAAACCAATTCTCGCTCATGACCATGAAACCCTTGTGGCCGCTGTCATCGCCCCATGAGTTTTCAACCTTGAAACGAACCGGGCGCCCAGTCTTCTCGTCGATGTGCACACCAGAGATCACCATCGCGTGGGTCATGGCTGACTCGTTGGTTTGCAGGCGTTGGGCTTTGGTCAATGATAAGGAGATATTGAATGCTTGCTGAAGTTGCCCCACGGGAATCAGCATCAAGCATAACTGCGATGCGACGTAAACCGACCTCATACTGGTGATAGGCAGTGTCCATAATGCCGACGTCTTTCAGCGAGGACGAGAATTGACCAACATCACACCCGAAGAAGACTGGTTGGCCAGCCTTGATCGTCCGAACAACCGCGGCTTTCAGTTCATCGCTCGTCGTGTTGACGTCTGGGAAACGGTTCAGACCCGCATGTATACTAGAGAATGCAACACTCACAAAGAACAGGACGGCCACCCCAGATGTTACCAAGCTTGTCGACGGTATAGAGCTTGTTATAGTCATTTCTGGGATCGTTGATAAGCGAGAAGCATCCTGCAGGCTAAATGAACGTGGTAAACAACATCTCGCAAAGACGAAACAAACGACCAACTGGGTATTTGGTAGTAAACGCCCGATAGAATTCAATAGGTGTACCCTCCCACTTGGAATATTTCCCTTCATCGTTATAATATTCCCAGGTGAACGGAACATCGGGTCTCGGCGGGACGCCAAGAGTCGCGGACATGATGGTGTAGATTTCCTGCATAAGTTGCTCTTTCTTCGCGCGAAGGGTGGCTTGTACCTGTCCGGATGGCAAGGTCGTATCGGCACGGAGGGATACAGAGAGAGCACGAAGGGTAAGGGCATGTTCGCGAAGCTTGGTCTTTAATAGGGTATTGATGGGACTGGAAGCACCAGAGTGTAACGACTCGGGGTATACGGGTTGAGGAACGAGACCATAAGTCTAAGATGCCAAACAGATGAAACAAATAACTAAGGAGCGGGACTGTACCGACCTCAAGGATGTTCACGACCATGTCCCATTGACCACCGTCGCTGATGAGATCATCTGCAAGGAAGTTGACGAGTCGGTCGTCGATTGGAAGGTCAGCGTTCTCGATAGATAGCTCAAGGTAGTAGTTGGACTTGTTGAGCTTGTCCCAGAAGAAGAGGTACGACTGTCAAGGAACGTCTCAGAAACGCACGAGAGATGCGGAGGAAGCAGTTGCGAACCTGGGAACACTGAAAGTCGCTAAGCTTGAGCTTCTTCATGACCTCGTACCTGATAACGTTGGTTGTTGCGAAGAGCCAGCAACGACCACTCGACTTTTGGTTGGTGACAGGGCCAGTCTTGAGCTCGACTTCGGTGTTGAAAACATGGGGAATGGCAATCTGGGCTTCACGGGAAGTCAGGGTGGTCTTTATGTTGCTGTGGGCCAAGATAGTGCGGGCGAGCTGGATCTTTGGATCGACAGCTGCAGTGGATTCCCAGGCGTCAACGTTGGCGAGCTGGATGGAACCATTGCTGGACTTGGGTACTGACAGAGATGTATCTATGCCCCGGACGTTGTTCAGAGACTTCTCATCGATGGACTTGGTGGCACGGTCGACTGGTCTCAGGCTGGTGCACTGGGAAGCGACCTTTGAACTTGCGGAGCCCATTGTGCACTTGGAGGGGGTGAGAGAGAGAGGGGTGGGGATGGCACTTGTTCGGATCCGTTCATTTTTATACATCCACGTCTTATCTCCCGAGCGAGCACGCGACCAGTCTCGATAACAGCACCTCAGCGCTCATGCTTTCTCAAAGTGTGTACTGGTCTACACGCTTAACAGACGTCGTTTTGGCGGAAGCGAATAAGATGCAGACAAACATGCAGATCAAACAAGATAAAAACTGCGAGTTGCTTGTGAAGTAAACGCGCGATCATCGCCCCATGATACAATGCACAGGGCCACTTTTTGTATTCTTGTTGCAGGTACAAAGTTGCCAAGCAAGAGCGTTTCAAACGTGTCTTGGCAGATGTACCTCCCGCTTTACAGCCTGCATACTGTCAAATGTGGCGACATAAGACCTGCGAGGGAAATGAAATGAACGTCACTATCAACACATAACGGCAATTAGGGAAATGACGCACCATGGATAAAGAGTCGCCTTCTATCTGCGTCATATACAGCGGAAGTGCTTCCAGACGCCAACTCGCCAGGGTCTTCAAATACCTTTCGGAACGGATCAGCTGCGTTCCCTTTCGCCGATTTTAAATTCATGTACCTTATCGATGTTATATTTTTCCCCGTAGAAAGAGCTGGGCCCACGGTTGACTGTGATCCTCAACGCGGAAGAGGCAACCAATGCAGAGGGATCGTTGGCTTGCCGCGTGATCATGCCAAAAGCATCAGATAGTCCTTTGTAGCCGCTCTTTCTTATTGTTCGGTAATATAGGGTAAAACGCGGCTAGCCTACCTGCAGCCCAGAGTGCTCCATTGGCGTCAATGGCCAGGTTGTCCAATCCTCGATCTGCACATGGAAAATGTCAAACGTGTAAGAAAAGTGCCAAGCGGAACTCCGACCGGTCTTTATGACCTCCATGAAAGCGAGGGTGTTGTCAGACTGTCGTTCCAGCACTGTGACACCCCCAAGGATGCAGTCCCCGACATAGAACGTATCATTACCGGGATTTGTCCCTTTCACTATGCCATTACTGGCATGCAGTCCAGTGTAAGCGAACTTGCAACCCTGATCCGTGTGACAGAAACCAACGGATGTGTCGGGGGTCAGTGCTAGTAAACTCTGAAGCCTTCTCTGAGAGAGGTATCAGGCTTTGAGGCACAGGGTACGAGAGAGCGTACAATGCCAGTTTTATGTTTGTGATCGTTGGTGAAATGAACGCTTTCCCCGTCTGGGGAACCTACGACATCATTAGGGGTAATGACAACAGTAGGGTCCTGGAAGGTCCGGACGTGCTCCAGCGTGCTGCTTTTGATGTGGGTTCTAAAGACCTCGATGACAGAGTCCGCGCCAACTTTTCGTGGGTCTGCTGATTCAGGTTTCCTGTGGTTGACGAGATACACGTAAAGGAGAGAAGGGTCATCAAGAGAGGGCACGACATCCATTCCATGCAAGGAAATTCCACCCGGAGACAGGAGTCCGGAGAACGTGAGCCGGTTGATGGCATCGGTCTGGGGGTCATAGGTAGCCACGTAGTCCGATTCGGACCTCCCAGATGCGTTTAATCGACCGATAGCAGGCGTCCAGTTGGTGCGACTGTGTGGCGTCGAGCATGCAAGGTAAATGAGGCCGGTAGGCTGGTGGAGCACGAGTTCTGCGGCACATGAGCTGCACAGCAAGGCAGGGAAATATTAATTAAACCTACTCTCACACGCCTGGAGTTGGGGCACTGTCTTGCAATTGCGGTTCCCGACCGCGTCAATGACCCTGCCCACGCCGGATGCAGACAAGGCAGGTCTCAGATGGATGTAAAATGCGCCCAGGACTGCGAATAAGACGACTGCGGCAGCGAACAACATCCTGCGAGCTCAGTGTGGAAAACCAAGGGGTAAGACTAGTTTAAGTAATTAGCTGGCCATGTGACTGAATTGTTCCCGGGCCCGGGATTGTCCTGATAGATCACCGCAATCAGCCGTAACTGTATCAGTACTAGTAATCCCACCTCTGGGATAGCAGGAATGACTAGTTCTGGCATGGTACCGCACGGAAATGAGCAAATGCTGCTGGAAATCCGAAAGGGTGGTTGGTCCGTGGGATCCTAGGCCTCGTCACAGGTCACTAGCACTGATGGCTCTTGCTGATAAGAAGCCTCCTTCTCCCCACCCACCTTCACCCGAACCTCAGTCACCATCCTTTTGTTTCGTCGTGCAGACTCCCATTTTGTATGGAACTACAACTTACTACCACTGAGTGCTAATTTCAAACCCAGATTAGGTTTTCAAACTCAGGATTCCTACACTTTTGTAATACAAATGTACTGGAACGGTAGTGATTTCAAGCTCAGATTGGGTTTTCCATTTCACGCTAGCACCATAATGGCCTACGCCGCGAGGGGAATATCACTCCGTAACGTTCTACCTATTGCTGTGGATGTCTTTATCCACGCGACTGAGCAACGAGGGCTTTCCAGGCCCTCGCTTCATGATGTTCCACACCTACCATGACCATTGCTCTATTTCAAGTTCGTTTTCTATTTCTCCTCCCCTCCAAATCGATAAACAAACCCGCTGACATTTACAGGTGTCTGCGCCAAGTTTGGCGTACATGTGTCTCGGCGGCTTCGTTGTTCTGGTAAGTTTCCACCTGTGATTCTCTTCCCTTCGTCGGTACCGCGACCCCAACATATTGGACTTCAATCCCGAAGCTCACTCTGTATTATCCAGTTTTCTATGGTGTCCCTCCTAGTAAAGGAGACGGTTTGTTCCTCCCACTGCCCCAGCCTCATGTATCCAATTAAATAACCCTTAGCTGTACATCAATGAGGTCGTCCTTGGTACTGGCTTCGGCGTAATTATTGGCCCTTACGTAGCCAACTTGTTTGATCCTCGATCCTGGGGCGGCCCCCAAGAGAATAAAATCACCCTCGAGGTCATGCGCATTGTTCTTGCCACTGGTTTATTCGCCATGGGCGCAGAATTGTCGTGTACTTACATGAAAGAACATGCCAAAAGTCTCTTCGTCATGGTTGTCCCTACCATGGCTTTCGGCTGGGTCGTCGTTTCAGGTACGTCCCTCGACCTCACTTCTCTTCACTCTGTCAACATCTTTTCATGTCATATAGCGATCTTGCATGCACTCTTCCCTGGTTTGGATGAAGTCTCAGCCCTTTGCATTGCTGCTTGCCTCACTCCAACGGATCCAGTCACTTGTGCTGCCATCACCCGTTCGTCCCTCCTGCTCCCCATACTCTATCCTAGCGTTCACCTGATCCTCTGTTTAGATGGCAGATTTGCTACTCAACACGTTCCTTTGGACATTCGTCAGATTCTTTCAGCCGAATCTGCGGCGAATGATGGTCTGGCATACCCCTTTCTCAGCATTGCAATCTACCTGACTGTCGAAACTTCAATCCGCGTGGCCGTTGGGAAATGGTTCCTTGTTGGCTGTTTGTGTGAGTTCCTTCATGATGGGAGTTCGCCATCAACTTTATTATTTGATTGCATGACGCAGATCAGGTTATCTTGGGCACCATTCTTGGAGCCGTGCTGGGTTAGCTACTATCTACTACTCGGGGTGCTCTGCTTTACTTCTTTACAGGGTTACTATTCTCTAAATTACTGAAACTTAGTCATCGCAAGGGCTTCATCGATCGCGAGTCGTTCGTCGCGCAGTACTTGGCCCTTGCTATATTTACGGCCGGTGTGGCTAGTTCCATTGGTGTCGATGATCTTTTGGCAGCGTTTGCAGCAGGTTAGAGGGCTTTTGCTGTGGCATGTCATGTCTCACCCACCGATAGGTTGTACAATCTCATGGGATGACCATTTTAAGGTTCAGACGGCAGATGATTCATTCTCGTCCGTCATTGACTATGTTTTAAACTGTGGCTGCTTCATTTACATCGGCGCCTGGCTCCCTTTCGAATCGTATAATTCGCCAGAACTGGGGATTACTCCATGGCGATTGGTCGCATTGATGATTGGAATCCTTGTCCTTCGACGCATTCCTTCACTACTCCTGCTCTACAAGTGGGTACCCGAGATCAAGTCTTGGAAGGAAGCGTTATTTTCCGGACATTTTGGTACGCCAACGCAATATTGTGTACCATCTATTCTCATGTTCCTTCCATAGGCCCTGTGCGTACCTCCCCTTTTTCCCAGGTACAACGATGATCCTATGTTACTTCGTGTATAGATGGGGGTCAGTGCGGTTTTCGTTTCTGCTTTGGCTATCACACGCTTGCCAGCACCCGCGAGTCCGCCGGCGGACCAGGCACAGTTGCTTGCTGCAGTGATCCAGCCTATCGTATCATTCGTAGTACTTGGTTCCATCATCGTCCGTACGTATTCTTTTTGTCTTCCGTGCCGCTGTCGGAGCGCCGTACTTTATCACAGATGGTCTCTCCATCCCGTTCTTCAATTTGGGAAGAGGCGTCCACTCTCGTACTGCCACCCGTATCTTTCCCAGGACCAGTACAGGAACTTGGGGAAACCTTTCGGAAAACGGAACAGGTTTTCCCACTGCCCCAGTCACCAATGGTGATGCTGAACTTGGAATGGTAACCAAGAGTTCACCTTCACCACTGAAAGCCGTGGTTCCCATTCCCGCGGTGGACAAGGAAGTGGTGGAAGTCAACGGCGAACCGATTCCTAGCAGTGGGGAGGGTGATGAAGCCACCGAACCCAAACAAGTTCGTTTCCCTGTCTCGTCATCCCTGGTTACAACCCGCTGAAGAACTTCCATCGTGTCTTTTTTTAGGTCGTGGAAGTGAATTCTGACAGTACCACACTAGCTGAAACGACTCCACCCCTCAAGCTGGCATCATTCACTCCCGATGAATAACATTTACCGTATCACCACATCGCACTCGGACTTCATGATCACAAGCATGACTACAAGATATCATCATTGATGCTGGGTGCCTTTTGGCCCCTCGCGTCGATGACTCGCAATGACAGTTATTCCCGCATCATTCCCGCAACCCTTGACTTTGACTCGTTTTATAATGCACGGATCATGTTTTTTGAGTTACCCCCAGTGAGACATGGTGATATGTAATCGTATGTCGGCGTGCGTAGATGTAGAGTAGATATACATATACTCGCATCCTTCCATAGGTTTTTCTCGTATGTGTACATATGTGGACAAAGGCCAGCTTTTCTCCATAGCTCTCCTATTTACATACAGTGCTTTGCATATTTAAGTCAATTTATGTCCTTTTGGAGTGAAGTACTCTATAGTAGGTCAATCGAACGAGTCTGTGACTGGAGCGCCCCGTCATGCTACTTCGACCGCGTGCATATCGGTTTGGACACACTCGCAGCCTCATTCCCTCTGTACATACTTGCGGCAAATAAATCATACTACATGACATGCTTCAAGATCTACATCGCCCAATGCCTGTGCGGCAGTAACGGTAGATGATCCCATTGATGTGCACGGCTCGGCCCACGGGCTCAAAAGCCCCGTCTCGAGCCCGGATTTGCAAGCCTCAGGCTTCGCAAAAATGAAGTCCGAGCCCCTAATCACGGCCCAGAGTCATGATCACCCCAGCGCGTGCAGTCGACTCAATGGACTTCTGCGCCGTCGTGCTCCGAGCATTTCGCACTTTGGGAATGCTTCCCCACCGTGATCATTGGATGCCCCGATTTGGCGCTCGACTCGATTTAGTAAGTCCAGTTCCTTGTTCGGGCTCGACTGATAAACCCTTCTTCATCGACATGATGGATCGATAGGTCGCCTGTGGTCGTTGCTAGATGGTACGGATGGCCCAGGTGTGCCGCTTGTCTTACCTTTGTACCGTTCATGCTGACGGTGCCATATCCTCAGCTAGCAGACTACGTAGGTTGGTAGATAGCTCATATCACCAGGATAACTAATCATATCCACACCCGGCCACCCATATAACCATTTTTCACTGGAGGCCACCCCCTGAAATCTACAACGTGTTGTCTCCTCATATTACAATGTCCGCTGTGATGTGCCGAACGAGCAAAAGGGAATAGATAATAAGTAGGGTATGTAAAGCGGAGAAGATCGAACGAAGGACAAGGAGCACGTTGGGGAAACGTACGACCACTTCTACTTCATAAATAATGCACGGGTCCATAGCGATTGTGTGCGCGTAAAAAAGGAAGGATAGTATATGGAGAAAATGAAAGTATGTGATGTGTGCTCCTATTCACGACCAAATTACTCAAACGGATTCGTACGACCAGCCTGTGGTTGTGTGCGTCAGGAGATGGCGTTCCTGACGTTGTGAACAAACCCGCGT
This sequence comes from Boletus subgraveolens, assembly GCA_038092555.1. Classification (NCBI taxonomy): domain Eukaryota; kingdom Fungi; phylum Basidiomycota; class Agaricomycetes; order Boletales; family Boletaceae; genus Boletus; species Boletus subgraveolens. The sequence goes on along the minus strand of JBBPQP010001398.1, from coordinate 129 downwards.
ACCTGATTGTCACCTCCCCGGTCGGGACCCTCACCGCATCCACACAACCAATCATGCCACCACCGGACCTCCTCTCTCTCTCCTGAGTCTTCGCGCCGCGGCGGCCGCAGCACAGGTTGTGATGTTGGT
>JBBPQP010001397.1:0-10575 GCA_038092555.1 Boletus subgraveolens | reverse complement strand
GAAACGGACGAGTACTTATAGTGCCCTTGCGTATCTTGTTACGGGGGTGGTTCATACCTCGGCGGTGGCGTGTCTGGCTATTCGCCCGTCCCGCGATACGAGGCTCCCGATGCCCCGGCTGCGCGCACGGCGTCGCCTGCACCTGTTGCAGCGGCTCGCTCGCCTCATTTCAAGACGGGTGGTATGAAGCTTGGGAGCAAGAAAACGAGACAAGCAGAATTGCTGGATGCTCTCGGGGGTGAGGTCCTCACCATCGAGGACATGTCCACCCCTCCGACACCCATCCCCGTCGAACCACCAACCCAGACTCAGAAAGATGCCCGAGGCAGTCTTCCGTCCGTAACCCCAGAAAGGCAAGTCCATCGCCACCCAACCACCCTATCCATCAGACTCTGATCTATATTTCTATAGCGTGCACGTCGTCATCAAGGAAACCGTCTCGGTCTCGCTCCTGCGCGAAGGTGGCATCAAATCTATGGAGCTCAAAGGCGATATGAACCTCCAAGTCGCCGACCCGTCCAACGCACACATCAAGCTCGCCCTTGCGCCGTTTTCGACCGACTTTGGGTCCGACCTCCAATTCAAACAACACCCCAACGTCGCCAAATTCGCCCCGAACCAAGAAAAAATCATCGCGCTCAAGGACCCCTCCAGGGCGTTCCCGGTTGGCCAGGCGCTCGCCGTGCTCAAGTGGCGCTATGCAGGCCACGACGAGAGCTACGTCCCTCTCGCAAGTAAGTACCCCCCCTCCCTTTTCTCCGCTCTCGGGGGAAGTGCAAACCAGCGTTGTTGCTGACATGTATCATTCTCTCTTTTTTTTTTTTTCCTTTTCACCTTTCCTTTCCCCACATACAAGTCAATTGCTGGCCATCCCCTTCCAACGACGGCACGTGCGACGTCAACATCGAATACGAACTCGAACACGACCACATCACCCTCTACGACGTCACCATCTCCATACCCCTCCCCACAGGCTCCTACCCGACCGTCTCTGACCCGTCTTCCAACTGGTCGCTCAACCCCTCCACGCACGCCCTCGACTGGTCTATCCCCCGGATCTCCCCTGACGAACGCTCGGGTACGCTCGAGTTTAGTGTGGGCGGGGACGACGCCGGGGCGTTCTTCCCTGTCAAAGTTGCCTTTGTCGCGCAGGGGAGTTTGGCTGGGATCGGCGTGGCGAAGGTGACAAGGGCGAGTGGGGGAGAGGAGGTGGTGTTTTCGTCGGATGCGGTAGTAAGTGCCGAGGAGTATGTCGTGCTGTGATTCGTGAGCGGTCACCGCGTCATCATCATTGGTGGTGTAGTAGTATCAATGAATCCTTGTGCGCTAAAGGGTCCTTGATGGTGATACGTTGGCAAAGAGATCTTTGTTGCAGCATCTATGAAGTACATGGATTCCGTCCTGTCTATACATCTGGGATAGAGCATACAAACGATATCCTGAAGAAATGAACGAGCGTCCACGGAAGTCTAGCTGAAAAGCATGGAAAGCAAGAGAGAGAGAGAGCAAAAGAAACGAAGATGAGAAATCAAAACAGCATTACACCTCCAACCCTCTCATCGCCGCTTCTCCATGACACTGTGCCGCCTCTGACCGGGAACCATCGTCATCGATGACCACCACGCACTCCCAGATCCACTCCCGCTCCCGCTCATACTCCCACCACTCATCCGTTTCTTGTTCTTGTCGGTAGGCGCCGTCAACGGCGATCCCAATGTGCTAAACATGGACGCCCGCTTCATGTTGACATTCATGCCCATCTCGTCCGTTCCTCCCCCACTACGGCTCCTGACGGTCATCTTCTGCGAAAGATCCTCCTTCCCATTCTCCTTCGCACCCGAATCGGGGTGATGCGTACCTCCGAGAGGTCGGAAGAATCGCGCAGCGACGGTCGCAGCGCGCTTGACATAGACCTCTCCCCTGCCCATTCCATTCCCCACCCCCATCCCCACACCTGTCGGCATCATCCTCGCCGATCCCACCGGATCCATCATCCACTGAAACGCCACCAGCGTCATAAACGCATCGTTCCCTGCGTTATGCAACACGCATGGCGAAGTGACCCCGAGCGAGTGCAAGATCCCGCCAAGGCTGAGCAACGACTCCGGTAAACGGGCACTGCCCGTCTTACGATCCTGCATGGGACCACGTTCGCCGGTAGTAAAGAGGGCGCGCTCAAGGTAGGCGACGTCAAGAGTCAGGAGGTTGTTTGGGAGTTCTGGATGTGTCCGTGAGACCCGGAGATGGAGAGTACGATCAAAGGAGATAGATGTCCATCAGGTGAGTTGGACAGAAACACGCGAGGAAAGATACATAGATAGACGTACTGATCTTCATCTCTTCGAGACGCTGCAACATCGCCCGAGCGCCATGTCCGACAAGCACGACATTATTGGGAACCGTTTCAGAATCTGGACTGACAAGACTGCTGCCCAGCGGCGTCAACACAACACAACACACAGATAGACATGCTTGAACATGCGTTCAAGGCTCACCTCAGGACAGATTGGATGATTCGTGGCATTTTCGATTTCGGTATCACTTGACTTTCTCCAAACTAGAATTTCATTTTGGTCATTTACCAATGGACGATATAATTTTTGTGATGTCAATAGAAGCACAGACAACTGGTCGAGAGCGTTACGCACGGCATACTACCGTTATAAACCCGACACCCATAACCGAGAAGAAAACATGAATATATGAGTTGGGCATTATTAATTTAGGCGCTGTTTGGGCATGGCGAGATCAGAAAGGCGCAGATAGAACGTACCTGCCATGACACGGCTGGCGACGCCCTGTTGAATGCATCCGTATATTCAGAGATGATGTAATGACCCTTGCTGCGGCAACTAAGCGCTCATAAGACGCCACACCAAAAAAAGCGCACCGATAATTCGTGTTCGGTACAGGCGGCCATGCACCCGCTCTAAAGTCGCCCAGTCAGCATCATGCATGTCAGGGCGAGTCGAGGACATACGCCTCAAGGTGGTTACATCGGATAGCTGCATATCCCCATTCGAAGCACGACCGATCGTTCCTTTCGAGGGATTCAAAATCAATGGCTAAAAAGGTCTTGTCCCGCGTCGCCCAGAGTTCTCGGATGACATTCGGATCACCAGCCCGGACGCGGGCTTTAAACGCTGCGAGGGCGACAGCGGGGAGCGCCGAGTGGAGTTTCCTGTAGGCCGACCAATCGTTGACGTGCCGGAGGTGCCGCTGGGAGGTCTCGAAAGGCGTAACGAGGAGCCAATTGTCCACTTGGGGAAGCGCCTCTCCGAACCTGCAAGCGGATAGACATAGGAGTGACGGAAGAATGAGTTCCGGAAAGATGCCGGGTAGCGAGGGAGGATTAAAAAAAGGGGGCATACCGTGTCTTGATCATCTTGATGAAGGCGACGATGGAGTTCATGCGTGTCACGATGTGTGCGCGGCCCGTACGTGCATCCGTGACGGTAACCACAGGCCAGGAGAAGGCAAGGAACTGTTCAAACGTCTCAAAGAACTGACCCCACGTCCGATCGTGCCTGCGACAATCGAAAGAAGGCATGAGCAGAACGTTGGCGCTGGTGCAGGACACGTGTCGTACCATGGTACGCCGTGAAGCTGGAAGTAGCCCATGTAGGCCGAGTAGACCTAGGAAGCAGAGAATCGTCAGCATCACGCGTGCGTCATGAAGGTATAGGAAGGAACGTACAGACTGAAGGTCATACTCCCAGCCCCGAGGGTCGACCAAGTGAAAGTCAGACATGACTCCGAGGTGCAGGAAACCTCTAAGACGGCTGTGTGACGAAGTAGTCTGTGAGGCGCAACGCCAGATTGTAAGCGCAATCTAGACGGAAAGAAAGCTACGTCAGGACAACAAGGAATGGCGACGGTCGTTGGGAGGGATTTATAATTCAGACTCGGGTGGAGGGGGGCCTATCCGTAATGCATAAGTACAATACAATAATCCATTACGGCTCGGAGAAAGAACGTGGAGACACCCTCATACTTACGCGTCGGAGTGGACGCCACCGGGAGATTATCGTCAAAGAATATCACTCTATTTGTTAAGGGAACGTTACGACGCCGAGGCATTTATGTCAAAGAGTTAAAAACAAACGTCGCGGAGTGAAATGCCTGGAGCACAACTCAAAGTATTACCTTGCTTGCAAGGATTCTTCCATACCATGATCACACGGATGGTTGTGACCCGACTAGGAACCGAATGCGCGCCAAACCCAAGCAAGTTTTTGCCGTTGGTTCCCCAGTTACAATAGTTGCAATCGCCTCGCAAATTAGATACAACAGTTCATACAGAGTGGTGCGTAAAGTTGAAGCGTGCGCAGGACAATGACTGCGGGAGGCAAACATGGTTAGTTCGGAAAGACAATATGGGGAAAGGAAGATCAGAGACTTGAATGGGTCCCGAAGGAACAACGCCCATCGTGCATGCACGTCACGGTTGCAATCAACTGCATCCTGAATGAGAACCGAATAGAAACTGCGCTTACCGGGGTTAGCTTTATATTGAACGGCGCCCCACTGGAGTTTTAAGATAGACTTTCTCGTCCGCGGGCGACTGCCCAAACGTAAATTGTTCTACGAGAAAGACCGAGTCAGTCAGCAGTTCCGGTGATGGGACAAAAAGGCAAGAGATCAGGAAAAGAATTCGCGTTCTTCTCATCGCCTGCTGAGCAGACTATCGAAGTGAGCTGAGTATTCTCATCACGAAGAGAATGAAAAGGAATGTTTGCACACGTACCGTTGTCCAATGCGCAAAAGGCCTCACTGCAATATTTGTTGCTTTTGAAGAGGCTTAGTCATCACCTGATCAAGAACTAGACCTGCCCTCAACACGCCCCAGCCACCGAATCAACTATACAGCACCATGCGATTATTCCCACAGTCACCCATCCTCCAAGGTAAGTCCCGTCCTGTTCATACCGCAACATCACCACCGACGCCGAGAAGATGCAGATCTTCGTCAAGACCCTCACGGGGAAGACGATCACCCTCGAGGTGGAATCTTCCGACACCATCGACAACGTCAAGACAAAAATCCAAGACAAGGAGGGGTAAGTGTCTATCTCATGTCCACCAACCATACCCCCGATGACGATCACGTACGTACAGTATTCCCCCCGACCAACAACGTCTCATTTTCGCTGGCAAACAACTCGAGGACGGTCGTACCCTCAACGACTACAACATCCAGAAAGAGTCTACTCTTCACCTCGTTCTCCGGTGCGTCCCCGATCGAGGTACGCCTTCTGGTGTCTGTGTACTGAAACGATGTCTAGTCTCCGCGGCGGCATCATCGAGCCCTCGCTCAAGGTTCTTGCATCAAAGTACAACTGTGACAAGCAGATCTGCCGAAAATGCTACGCACGTCTCCCACCGCGTGCAACCAACTGCCGCAAACGCGGCTGTGGTCACTCTTCACAACTCCGTCCGTACGTATACCTTTCCCTTCACCCGGTCATAGCTATACTCGCGCTTCACAATAACAGGAAGAAGAAGTTGAAGTAGTCCACTCGCCGTCCTGCCGACGTTGCATGTGCGTGCACGCTACGTGGAGATATGGAGTACGTACGAACGACCAAAACGCACGAGGATCCCTGTCTCCTCTTTTCTAGGCGACGTTTAGTCATGTACTTGTATCCCACCTAACTCGCATATACAACTCATGATTTTTTAATCTGCTTTCTGCGTATTGGCAAGACGCGCCGCCGAATATCCACTCGTGCTTCGCTATCGGGGGTTCAAACGTCCATTATGGTAGCGAGCAAGCCCAGCCGCGCGAAGAGGTCGCAGCCTTCCGTCCCAGGTACCCCTCAGAAATGCAACCGCCATCCCGTGTGCGTGTGAAGCACCGCCCGCTAGCCCCGTGTAGGAGTTCAACTCCCAAGCCCGGATGGTCATCTATGTGACTCATCGATTGCTATTTTGCGTCGGCGACCTGATGCATCGCAGGCAAAACCATTGGCAACAAAACACCCTAAAAAGCAACGCTAACCGGTTGGCCCTTGACAGGTCTTATGTCTCGTCTTCGAGACGGACGCTATTCGACCGTGGCTCAAACGATACAGCCTGTCATGCCCGGTTGCCGTGCGCTTTCGAGTTTCAGCCTCGATCGGTTTTTAATGGACTTTCCCCAGACAACAAACATCGGGTGTGCACGTGTAGTACTGCTGGGGAATCGACCATCTCCCCTACCCTCAAGCCTAAATACCTTGGCTTCTTGCGCCTCTGCCTATGTTGTGAGCGTAGGCCCGTGAGGACACCTCGTCCATCCACGGTCCATGGGCGGTTCTTGCCCCGGTTCCCAGATGCACTACCCACATCCACACACGAGTCGTTCCCTCCCAAACGCACGTCCCTTTTCCCTGTCCCTCACCGTTGCTGTAACTATTCGGATACCTATCCAAGGCATGGCACGGCCGCCGGTCCCCCTATGCCGGGTGAAAGCATTTGGAACTCGACACGCCGTTCTATTCTTTACGCCCTACACTTCGGTGTTTACCCTTGCGCTGCTCGACTGCACCCGCACGTATTAACAATGACGAATGGGTTCCGCTGAGCACCCACGTCGAGTCACCCCTGGGAATGTGACATACATATGTAACCGGTCGCGCCCTACCTCGCGCCCTGCACACTGCACAAGCGGCGGAGGCTACTCGAGTCGAGGGAGGTGAGTGATGGGACTCGGAGGGCGACGCCCTCCTCCATTTTACGGCTCGCTGCGTTTGATGGCCCTCGTCGTCGGGAGATTGGGCATGTTACGAGACCACCCCCCTGAATGTTTCGAAGCGCGTCGGTATCAAAAAGGTAAAAGTGGAACGTTCATTCATTCTCAATGCCCTGACTAACGTATACCTGAGATTGTCATGCACTACCCCAAACACGCGTCGACGGCTCGACCATCCTCGCGTGTACATGGGGGGCCAGGCTCACTTGTTACCACGCCCTCCTATCACGTCGCCATGCCATGCACGGCTGGGCTACCCGTCACTCTCCCACATTTGCGCAGGACGGGGTCAGGGCCCGGAATGTGATCGACTTGATTACATCCACAGGCGGTCCAGTAAGGATAGACACTCACACCCTTTGTATTTCTGGCTCAAACGGACATTCCATCGAGGTTCGCCGCCGCATCCCTGTGACAGCGTGAACATTGACTTGTCTTGGCCACCCAAGAGTCCATGGACCATGAGGATGCCGTCCAGCTCGCGTACCACACAATGTCATCTCGCGTCGACCGCCACTGCCATACAGCCAAAGTGACGACATCCAACATGCACCAAACACACACTTCCATCACAATGCAATCAAGGGCATATGTACATGCTCGAGCATAAAACAATTAAAACGAATGGACAAGCCTATCAGCTCACAGGGGTCACTAGAGAACGGGCGTAGCCTCATGGAAATGAACACGACAAGGCGAACACCAAAACTAATGTGCCGGGATGACAATCCCATACCATAACCTCTATTACCATGTAAAGAACAGGGTCAATATATGAAATAGGGCGGAAATGACACATTCTGTCCAAGCGTCCAGAGAACGAGGTCCGATCACAAAGTACGTCCAATGATAGGTAATCAGCCTAATGTAAAACGTCACCAAACGCCGCAACCAACAATGCCAGAAACAAGGGAAGAAAATGGTATACGATACGGGAACCCTAGCACAGCCGAGCCAAAAAAAGAGCGTTTGCTCAGACATTGGGTTTTTGCAGAGAAACATTTAGAACACCATGACGGCACCAGCAACTGCGGAAAGAACAAGAGCGGCAGCGGGAGCCACACCAATCAACTTGAAGGAAGCAGCACCAGACGTGCCTAAGGCCGAGGGAGAGGAAGCAGCTGTGGAAGAGCTTGCTGCAGAAGCCGCAGTCGAGACCGCAGAAACGGCAGATGTAGCAGTCCCCGTAGGTGTACTGACACTACCCGACGAGCTAAAATGACAGTCAACAGCAGTCACCTCTCAGTAAACGACCACCTACGTAGAAGCGGTACCAGTAGAAGTCGTGGATGCTGCGGTGGTTGACGTGGTGGTCGCGGCACCGACGGCAAAGTCACCACTCGTTGCATAAACCTGGGAGACATTGCTAAAAGAGGATAGCATCAATACCAAGGCAAGAACCCAGATACGGAAAGCCTTACTTTACGGCGATTGCCTCAAGAGTGTATCCATCCCTGAAGGCAGACACCTTTCAGCCATCGCAAACATAACGTATGGAACAGAATTTAACATACTCGACTGGAACCTGAGGAAGTGTGATGGTGATTTCTCCCTGAGCAGTGATCACGTTGTTTGCAATGGCGAAGGTGTTGTGGAAAACGGTGTTGACCATCTCGATGGAGAAGGTACCAGGGTCTGTGGTGGTAGCCGTCCACGAGATCGTGATTGTACCTCCAGTCGTCACACTAGTTGGAGTGTTAAGGGACAAGGCCGAGACATAGGGAAGAATGAGCGCGAGCGTGCTAGACAACCAAGCTGAGAATGACCGCAGATAACCAGAGCAAAAGGACCTACCTGAGCTTAAGGAACATGTTGAGTCGTAAGAAGGAGGCAAGCACGACGGCCAAGGGAGTAGAGAGGGATGGACGTGAAGGGAACTGTGAGAGTTGAAGGAAAAGAAATGGAGAGCGGATGGCTTTTTATTCTCGGACGGTCTGGATACGAACCTGAAATTCCCACGCCGATTCTGGTTGCGATGCCGGCACACGGTCTGCTTCGCAATCTTTTCTCAGACTAGCGAGTCGCTTTCCGAGAACTCTATGTCCACCCAAGGTTCGTTACAACCGTACGTATTATACCGGCCGTTTTACGAATAAAAGTCATACGCATCATGCCCCCTGGAGATGCGGGAATGCACAACGACGACCGCCGTGTTGTAAACACGCCCAGACATTGACCAATCTCCCTAGTGAAACGTTTTCTTCGAGACCAATTTTAGTAAAACGGCCTAATAGATCTGCGTGGGAAGAGACGTCACCCGGCGCACACACATAGTTACGAAACTCGACCGACGCACCTCATCAAACGGTCGGGTATCATTGAAACAACTCTCCCAAACCTCATTTACCGCACGCGCCGCCGTCGCTTCGTCCGGACACCTTGGGTTCGCCCGCACAGACAAAATTGCCCTCCGACGGACACAGGCCTGTGCACCCGTCCAAAAATGTGATCGTGACGGGATCACGGATCAGGGGATAGGAAAGGAGGACCATCAGCGACGGATATAGCGAGCATCGCAGAGGCTACCTGGTGTTGTTTGGTGAACGACACGTGGCCCCGGCCAAGTTCACGCATGTACCTGCAGTCCCCACTCAGACTGTTTGCGCGGATCTTTGCAGCGCACAGTCACGTCAACGGCGAAAACAGACCCAACAAAGAAAATTGGTTCCACGAACTCACTTCGCTACAAGCGTGATGTCGCAAGTTATTCCAGTCAACGTTAAACTTGCAGTGGTCATACATATGTACGAGCTCGTGTGTCAGGGTATCCTCCATGTGTCGCTTGCTACCGGGATGGTTTTGACATAGCACGATCGCGCCCGCTGGATGAAACCCTCCGGAACGTGTAATATCACATGGGGTACACATAATATTCTCAGGTGGTACAGCGCAGCCGGAAAGGCGGAGATGCTTGAGCATAAACACCACGGACGGACCTGGGTGGAGTGAGTCGCATTGAGTCATCCACGAGCGAAGTGAACGCCGATTCGCAAGCAAAACTATAAGCATCAGCACGAGGATACAACGACAGAGACGGACTGTAGTTCATCAGCTCGGTCTTCCATTTTTCGCAACGAACGTGTTGCTGGTCCTCGAAGCCACGTTGGCGTTCTTCGGGAGTGATACCAATGCCAGTCAGTACAGCGGCCTTCTTGAGCCACCTGTGAAATGCGGCCGAGTTGCCCGGGTCCGCGGGTGCGGAGGAAGAGGAGGAGCTGCGTTCCATCGCGGGACCTTTGTAGTGGACAAGCCCTTAAATAGGAAAATGGCGCTACGTTCTTGCTAAGCTCGATGTGTTCGTTTCGGAAGTGACCATGAAACTGACATTGGTAGCTAATCGTAGCAGTTCTCTGTCCTGCACGATATCCCAATTGGACAAACAGACGGAACTCCTTGAATGTTCAATGTGTCCCATGGCGTATCATTAGGACCACAAATCAATCTTATGTGACAGTCCATCAAGCAACCGCTCATCCCCTTTGCACAATTCCCCAGCCATGCGACACCCTCCATAACACATCCTCCACATACCGGCTAAACGTGCTCTCCTCCGTGCCCACCACTGCCCACACCCCGCCCGTCACCAGTCCATCCACGATCGGGGCTAGGTACCCCACCAATCGCACCCCATCATACCCATTTCGCAACCCCTTGAGATGTGCCATCTCTATTTCGAATGATCCAGAGTAAACGTGCATGGGAACGCACGTATCAAGGGCGCGAGCAGCGGATCGTCGGGGCCATCTGGTGCATCGGTCGCGACGAACAGGGGCACGTTTAGGCGGCGGAGGCTGGGCGTTGTGTGGAGTCGGCTGCGGCAGGTGAGCTTGGGGAAGAAGGTG
>JBBPQP010001396.1:0-10584 GCA_038092555.1 Boletus subgraveolens | reverse complement strand
GCTGCTAATTGTAATAGAAGTAAGGAAGGTAGGGAGAAGTAGAAGGAACTACTAAAGAAGAAAGAAGTAACAAGACGGCGAATTGAACAGGATACCGGACCGTATACGTAGTATCCAGTCTAACTCAGACCACGGATAGGTAGTCTGGATAGGTGATATCATACCGGATAGAAAAATAAGGACTCGACTTACCTCGGACTGGACATAAAGGACATGGGACACAATGGAGATTGCTTGGAGGACGTCTGAACGAAGGGAAAGGGACGGGATGTAACCGTAGAGAGCTAGAGGCTCCTACAACGCTCATGGATTAAATCCTGTTGCAGCAAACCTAAAGAGACCACCATGTCACAGGGATCAACAAACTCAATATGCAATGCAGTTGATGTGATTGGGTGGAAAAAAAGGTGGAATGACATGGCTAACATGGTTGGGTGAAAAGCGAAGGGTTAGCATGCAGCCAAGGAATGGAGCCCTGGAATGGAGCCAAACAGCTGGCCCAGTCACTGCTGAGATTCATCCCCCAGCTAGAGCCCTCTATTATTTTTCTTCTTGCCTTCATTATGCCTCGCCACATCCCCAACCATCAGCACCATGTACATATGTGGCCACTACAGACAATCATTCCCTACCCCCAGCAGTATGCAATGTCATATCACACACTCCCAACCTTGTCACATCCAATGGGAAAGACATGCTGTGGATCCTGGTGTGGACATCGCTGGTGCAAGAAGAGAGTGTGTGGTGTACGGGCATGGTGATGAAACTGACATTGACATACCTTTGGATCAACCCAGTCCCATGCATGGTGAAGAGGAAGGCCAGGAGAGAGATGGCCATTTTCCTTGGTATGTGCAAGAATTTACTACAACACATGTTGCAGACATCCTGGGGTTGGCAAGTACTGCATTTGAGAGGATGCAGGCATCTCAGGAAGCCTCTGGGGCAGGCACATATGCACCATTTGTGGATGAAAGAGAGTGGGAACTTGCCAACTGGCTCATCAGGAATGTGAACCAGTGTGTTACCAATGAGTTCCTAAAGTTACCAATTGTTAGTTGGCAATTTGTGGAATAGATGGATGAAAACTGATGTTACCATGATTTCCAGATGACAGATCATATCAAGCCCAGCTTCCGGAGTAAGTATATGTTCATGAAAACAATTGACAAACTCCCCACTGGGCTGGAATGGACATCCAAGCTTGTGCATGTCCAGGGTGATCTTGAGCCTACAAAGGAAGAGCCTGTGGAAGAAGAACCTAACACCAAAGAACTCAAGCTGTGGCTGCATAATCCTGTCATATGCATCCATGAGTTAATCAGGAATCCCTCATTTCATGAGGAGATTGCATATGCACCAGAAAAAGTCTACCTTGATTGTCAAGGTAGAACTCGCTGGTACAATAAGATGTGGACTGGTGACTGGTGGTGGAGAACTCAAGTGAGCAAACTTGAAAGCATGGGGTGACAAACCTGATGGATGTGCCACTAGGAATGCATGCCCATTGGTGCTATGGTAGCACCAGTGATTCTGGCCTCTGATAAGACCAAGCTGTCACGATTCAAGGGCAACAAGACTGCTTGGCCCATGTATTTGAGCATCAGCAATATATCCAAGCACATCCACCACCAACCATCACAGCATGCATCAGTTCTACTCAGGTACCTACCTGTTTCCAAGATGGCATCGTTTGAAGACAACTCAGTGGCTGGATACCACTTGTTCCATTATTGCATGAAGCAGCTTGTTGAACCTCTGGTTGTGGCAGGCCATGAAGGTGTAGAGATGGTATGTGCTGATGGGAGGATTCAGCAGGTTTTCCCTGTCCTTGTGGCCTTTATTGGAGACCACCCAGAACAGTGCCTTGTGGTCTGTTGTGCTGAGAACTGGTGTCCAAAATGCCTTGTGCCTCCAGACCAAAGAGATGCAAACTCATCATTTCTGTTGTGCAACCAAACACAAACAACGCATGTACTCCATGTGCAAACTATGGGTCAATATCCTCCCAAGTTCATCACTGATGGTCTTTGCCCTGTCTTTGCTCCATTCTGGGCTGAACTCCCATACACTGACATCTTCACCTGCATCACATCCAATATCCTCCATCAGCTTCACCAAGGGATCTTCAAAGACCATTTCAAAAAATGGTGTTCAATGCTTGCCAACAAGAAATACTTTGACAATTGTTTTCATGCCATGCCCATTTTTCCAGGGCTTTGTCACTTTAAGGAGGGAATTTCAAAGATTAAACAATGGACAGGAGCTGATCACAAACAATTGCAGTGCATATTTGTTGGTGCTCCAGTTGGTGCTACCCCTGATTCGGCCATCATTAAATCAGGGTGGAGTCTCCTGGACTTCATATATTTGGCTCAATACTAGTCTCACACTGATGAAATGCTCCAAGCCTTACAGCATGCACTCAATGACTTCCATTCCATCAAGGACATATTTGTCAACCTTGGATGCTGCAACCATTTCAACATACCCAAGCTGCATTCTCTCTGTCACTATGTTGAGTCAATCAGGAATTTGGGCAGCCTAGATGGACTCAATACAGAACATTCCGAGCATCTACATATTGACTATGCAAAGAAGACCTATGCAGCAAGCAGCTGGAAAGACTATGTTATCCAAATGACCAAGTGGCTTCAATGACAGGAGGCTGTCATATGGTTCAAAATGTATCTGACTTGGCGAAACAGTCACCTGAGAATAGACTTGACCTCTTCCAACTTGGATTCTGAGAGCAATGTTTCTGACCATCCTGCCATTATACAGCCTGTGTGCAGTGCACCTACACTTGCCCAAATTTTCTCTACAGGTCAGCACTACCATATCTCACAGCACCCTCAATTCCCTGGCAAGACCATTCAGTATTTAGAGAGATATCACAGTATGTACTATCAGCTTCTTGGACACCCTTCAGGCCTTCCTCAACACTTTACCTTATGGAGGGCAATATTTCACTCCAAATTCAAACGATCGGTTTGATGTTTTCAGCAATCTCACCATTCTAGTCCCACCCAGCAAGCATATGCCCAACAAGAACTCTGCAAGGATTCGATCCCATCCACAGCATTCAAATGGTCCCCACAAGCCACCAACACCAGCAAGGTTTGATACTGTTCTGGTCCTGATTGACAGCGAGTTACAACAGCATGGAGGGTTTCATGGTAAGCTCTCACTTGTTTATGATTGGTACTAACTTGTCATGCTCTTACAGGGCTTTGTGTTGCCAAAATGCGAGCAATCTTCAAGCTGCCTCGGCACCTTGGCAATTACCTTCACCCTCTCACTTATGTGCATTGGTTCAAACCCATACAAAGCATTGATGACACTGTCCAGATGTTCTGGATTGGTTGCTCAACTAGGTGACACCTCCCAAAGGCAGAAATCATTGCAGTGGATCACTTGGTCCAGCCATGCCATTTAATCCCTAAGTTCCTGATTGGAGCTGTGAATCCACTGTGGATAAGAGGGCATACAATGGATGAAGCTGACAAATTTTTTCTGAACAGATATGTGGATTTCCATGTTTTTGAACAGTATGAGTCCACCAGGATCTGTAAATGTATGACCAGAGGAGGTGGTGCAGGTGGGCAGGCAGGTGGTAAGTTACTGCCAGTATAATGGACCACTTGTACTCACCTACTCAATTACAGAATGACCTGTACATGTGGTGTACTACAGGTGTGCAGGAGCATTCATTCTGCAGCGGATTCAAACAATTTGAATGGAATATGTGTGGGTGACTGCACAGGTAAGTTGCCATCTACCTGGTCAACCTTATACTCACACAATTGCAGATTGACCACTGGCAGTGCATGACAACAGATTTGAACAATTTGAGTGGAACATGGGTGGGTGATTGCATGGTAAGTTGCGTCTATCCGATGGTCCATACACTCACACCTTTGCAGACTGACCACTGGCGGTGCATGCAGCACAGTGCTCCAATCCCTGTAGTACCTTATAGAACACAGGTTTTGTTACTTACTATTAATCTGACTACATTGATCTATGGTAGCTTGAATGTTGAAGTCACTTCAGTGCATTAGTCAACTGTAGTGTGATCTAACACGAAATTTACTACAATGTACAATGGTGACTACATATTTACTTGGTTGCTACAGCCTCTTTTTTTTTCCTGATGGACTGTGGTACTCTACCACTCAGGACCATTGTAAACCGTCTCAGATAAGTTGTCGTGCACTCTAACCACTAATGTGTGTTGTTATTTGCACTGGAGCATGCATGTGGCGGCCGCCGCGGCACTGCCCACCTCACACTGGAACGGGACTGCCCTTCGTTCGACTCAACCATTGTCGTTCTATGGAATTGGCAAAAAGGATCGTGCTTGAGGTTGCATCCGCATCCCAGCGCGTCATAAGTGCCGCGACTGAGTATGCCAGTCACAGGGGATTCAGGAACGTCCAGTCCTGTCACTTTCGGCTGGAGAAGGAGATGCAGAGGATATCCGTTGCCGCCGAGGGCATGTTGGGAGTCCTGGGCAAGTCTTCTCTCCCAAATGGTCCTCCACTTGATGATCGACTTCAGGAGTGGTTTTCAACCGATGAGCTACCCACATGTCTGGACACCTTGGATCAGATGGAGAGGATGCTCCAGAGCGATGGCCGGACAAATACGATATTTAACCATACAAATACCCCGCGCTCCTCACCCTCGGAAGACAAGATCAACGCAGCCGTCAAACTCTTTGATTCGCGAAGAGATTACTTTCATTTCCTGTTGACGACAGACATCTGGCGAGTATCCTACTTCCAGAACCTGGATCGATTTGTGAATAACGCCACTTCTCAGGAATTGCGAGGAGCCTCGACAACAACCACGAGCACGAGGTTTGGCTCACACGCGAGATGGGTCAGCTATCGAACTGGTGCCTGAGCCGAACATGGAGTGAGTGGGCATGTGTTGTGGCGGAATGTTGCTAAAACTGACCATTCAGCAGTGCTTTGGAAGTTGATCAGGCCGTATACAATGTTCCGAACGCTATGGCAAGCTGGCGGACATCAAACGAAAGGAGGGTGGGCGACCGTACGTGTATGACTGCGTCACCTGGATAGAGGACTGAGTTGCATTCACAGTATGGAAACTGGACGATATCCTGCCGTGGCTCGATGGATTGAGTTGCGCTGCCAAACAGGAAGAGACTCTATCATTGCGACAACCTGATACATGCACATGGTTGAATTCCACACCCGAATACGAGTCTTGGAGTAATGGTAACGATTCATCCTTGTGGCTGCAAGGGAAACGTACGACGTTCAACCCTGTATGAAAATGTTCATGACTGATATAATCTGATCACAGCTGGTTCTGGGAAGACGGTATTGGTGTGCGTTCGCAACCCGCACCATACATCGGTGCTCACTCTGATTCTAGGTCGTTCGTGGTTGATTCATTCAAAAGCAAGCGACTCAGTGGAGAAACCTTGGCGTTCTTTTACTGTGATTTTCGAAACGATCGTTCCACGAGTGCTGCCGAGGTGATGCGATCACTCCTTTCGCAATTGCTCCGCCACGTCCGTAATGGAAACGTCGATCTCAGAGCACTGGTAGATGACTTGGCCAGAGAAAAGGATGGTGACACACCAATCCTCACTAACGTCAAACATCTCGCTACCTTTGTGTCCCAGACAGCAAAGCAGTTCAGCCATCAGCCGCTGGTTTTAGTTGACGCTCTGGATGAGTGCAAGGACGTCGAGAAGCTTCTTGATGGTCTCCTTATCTTGGCTAAAGGCGGTTTGCGACTCTTCGTTACTAGTCGACCCCTCCAGATCATCAAGGATGGTCTCCGTGGTCTCTCTTCCATCTCCATGGATAAAATGGCGGGTGCGGTCTCGTCTGATATTGCGTTGCACGTCACGAGAGAACTAGACTCTCGTCGAAGGCTAAGAGAGCTCGAGCCCAGCCTCAAGATAGAGATTCATGCGATCCTATGTGATAGGGCGGACGGCATGTAAGGTCTGTCGCCATTTATCTTCAAGTTCACGCTCATGATTTCAAGGTTTCGGTGGGTTCAATGTCAAATCGACACACTGAACCAATGTGCAACCAGAGCAGAGGTCCGAGAAGCCCTCGATAACCTGCCAATTGGTCTCTATGAAACATACCAGAGGATTCTCCTCGCGATTGACACAGGGTCACCCGAGGGAAAGCTTGCACTACGAGCGTTGGTGTGGCTTGTTGGCGCATTACGACCCCTCCGGTTGCTAGAGATCCTTGATGGTCTGACACTGGACCTTGGGAGGCGGCTCATGGATCCCGATATTGGACCTATGCACAAGTATGCTTTGCTGGACGCGTGCGGCAGTCTTGTGACATACAACGAGGACACGGATGTTCTTATTTTATCCCACTTCAGTGTCAAGGTGAGTCACAGGACGTGATCTGTTTATTTGTGCTTGTGCCTCAACATCTTTGAGTAGGAGTACCTCACTGGGGATCCTACCCGAATTGAGTTACCGCGATACCACATCAGCTACCAAGGTGCCCACGAGTACCTCGCCCGACTCTGTATCTGTTATGTTACTCTCTATCTCAAGCACATCCACAGATCTAGTGAAAAAGCACCACTGTCTTGCATACTGCGTACGATTGACGGACGCTCTCATAACGCTACTGTGGAGTGGTCTCATTTCCCGAAAAACCCTCCGGCTGTGTTGTCCATGTCGCAGGAACTCCTCGGTTACGTGTTCACGGACGGGTTCGGCCACCTTGCACACCTTGGATCAGAAAATCGTGTTGTTTTGAAGGACATGGCGACTCTTCAATTGGATATACAACAACACCATGGTGCCTGGGAAGTGGTTCGTCGGATGTCACAACATTATAACCTTTCAATGCCGTGGCCAGGTCGGCAGCACGATTTCATGCTCTATATCCTCACAGCCTTCGCCTCCGATTCACTCCTTCATGCATTTCTCGGCCACAGCCGTAAGGTGCTGAAGATAAAGTATCAAACGAACCCCCTAGTATACGCTGCACACTTCGGCAAGGCTCAACACGCGCAGTTATTGCTATCACACGGCGCTAAAGTAAACGCGAGAGGATTGGTCGTTGACGCATCTCGCCAAGCATTACCACTTGAAGTCGCTGTCAGTCGACAACACGATGCGATGGTGGATCTGCTCTTGTCTACCGGGAGCATTGTACCCAAACGGCTATTTACGTTCTCTACATATAACAACTTTCCCATTCGCATTGCCAGGAGGCTACTACAGACCGATGAATTTGTGGAGTGGGCAGCAGAACCGCAGAATAAGCTGCCTTCGCCCGTAGGATTGCTCGAGCGGCGACTTCCTTTGGTGTATGAGAAGGATATCATCACCATGATACGCAGACTTGTCCAGGTTGGCATGGATCCTGCTGCCCGCAACTCGGCTCGGAAAACAGCCCTTCATCTTGCAATTGCAGGAGGATATCAGGCTGTCGTGGTGTACCTCTTAATAATAGGGATGTCACTCCCGTTTGACTTCATGTCCGCTCTGTCAAAAACCACCTCGGAGAGAATACCGATGCTCCGCTTGATTGTCGATGCAGGAGCAGGCGTCGGTGTCAGTGAAGATACCGTATTACACCTGGCTATGAAGACCCTAGAGGAGGACGAGTGTTTGGAAGCTGTCGAAATCCTTATAGGTGCTGGCTGCAAGCCTTTTGTGCACGACAACGCCGGTCAGACGCCTCTCCACCTAGCATTAGAGCGAAGATATCTCTCTGTCGCAGATTATCTGCTGTCACAACAGAGACCGGCTTCTCTGGATGCACTGTCAGCCGTGGTCGAAAGTGAATGTCCAATGACATGGCGAGTCGGGACCATCCGTACGCTGATCGATGGTGGGGCAAACATATGTGGTGTTGCAGCCTATGGAGACGGTTTGTTACATCGAACGGCAAAATCTCTTGACGAGCACCAAGGTCTGGAGATGGCCAAATTTCTCGTCGGCGCTGGTTGCAATCCTTTCCAGTGCAATGTACAAGGCAAGACACCTTTCCACATCGCTTTGGATCGCAGGTTTCCCCTCCTCGCGGATTATCTACTCTCAACTGGGAGACCCCTTCCTCCCGATACTCTGCTTGTCATACTATGCAGTGCACTTCCAGCAGATTGGAGAGCCCAGACAATCTGTGCTCTTGTTCGCAAAGAGGGTGACACATGTGGGTTTTTGGCTGGGGGGAACACCTTGTTGCATGCCACCGCGCTTGTCCTTGATGAGCACCAAGGTTTGGAGATGGCCGAATATCTCGTCGGCGCTGGTTATGATCCTTTTCAGTGCAATGTACAAGGGAGGACAACTCTCCACATCGCGTTGGATCGCAAGTTTCCCATCCTCGCGGATTATCTACTCTCAACTGGAAGACCCCTTCCTCCCGATATTCTGTTTTCTGTACTGTACAGTGCACTCCCAGCGATTTGGAAAACTAAGTCAATCTGTGCTCTCGTTGGGAAAGGGGCTGATACACATGGATCTTCGGCCGAGGGAAACAGCTTGTTGCATGCCATAGTGCTTGTTCTAGATGAGCGACAGGGTGTGGATGTAGCCAAACTCCTTGTCGATGTTGGCTGCGATCCTTTCGTTTGCAATAACAACGGCAAGACACCTCTCCACGTTGCGTTGGATCGCAAATTTTCTCTCCTCGCAGATTGTCTACTCTCAACTGGAAGACCCCTTCCTCCCGATGCCCTGTTTGCCATACTGCACAGTGCTTTCCCAGCGATTTGGAAAGCTCAGACAATCCGCTCTCTCGTTGGGAAAGGGGCCGACACACGTGGATCTTCGGCTGAGGGAAACACCTTGTTGCATACCACAGCGCTCTCCCTCAGCGATCTAAAGGCTTTGGATGTTGCTAAACTCCTTGTCAGCGGTGGCTGCGATCCATTTGGGTGCAATGAGAGTGGCAAGACACCCCTCCACATCGCGTTGGATCGCAAGCTTTCCTTCCTCGCGGATTATCTGCTCTCGACTGGGAGACCCCTTCCTCCCGATACTCTGTTTGCTGTACTGCACAGCAGACTCCCAGCAGTTTGGAAAGCTTGGAAAATCCGTTCTCTTGTTGGGAAAGGGGCCGATACGCATGGATCTTCGGCCGGGGGAAACACCTTGTTGCATGCCACAGTGCTTGTCCTAGATGACCGACAAGGTACAGATGTAGCCAAACTTCTCATCGACTTTGGCTGCGATCCATTCGTGTGCAATAGCGACGGAAAGACACCCCTCCACATCGCGTTGGATCGCAACTTTCCTCTCCTCGCGGATCATCTACTCTCAACTGGGAGACCCCTTCCTCCTGATACTCTGTTTGCCGTACTGCACAGTGCTCTCCCAGCGGTTTGGAAAGCTCAGACAATCCGCTCTCTCGTTGGAAAAGGGGCTGACACGCGTGGATCTTCGGCTGAGGGAAACACCTTGTTGCATGCCACAGCGCTTTCCCTCGATGGTCTAAAGGCTTTGGATGTTGCTGAACTCCTTGTCGGCGGTGGCTGCGATCCATTTGGGTGCAATGAGTGTGGCAGGACACCTCTCCACATCGCGTTGGATCGTGAGCTTTCCTTCCTCGCGGATTATCTGCTCTCGACTGGGAGACCCCTTCCGCCCGATACTCTGTTTGCTGTACTGTATAGTGCGCTCCCAGTGGATTGGAAAGCCCAGGCAATCCGTTCTCTCGTTAGGAAAGGGGCTGACACACGTGGATCTTCGGCCGAGGGAAACACCTTGTTGCATGCCACAGCGCTCACCCTCAGCGATCTAAAGGCTTTGGATGTTGCTAAACTCCTTGTCAGCGGTGGCTGCGATCCATTTGGACGCAATAGGAGTGGCAAGACACCCCTCCACATCGCATTGGATCGCAAGCTTTCCTTCCTCGCGGATTATCTGCTCTCAACTGGGAGACCCCTTCCTCCCGATACTCTGTTTTCTGTGCTGCACAGTGCACTTCCAGCAGTCTGGAAAGCTCAGACGATCTGTTCTCTCGTTGGGAAAGGGGCTGACACACGTGGATCTTCGGCTGAGGGAAACACTTTGTTGCACGCCACAGTGCTTGCCCTTGATGAGCGCCTGGGTTTGGCTGTGACTAAACGGCTTGTCGGCGCCGGCTGTAGACCACTCACATGCAATGAAGCAGGCGAGACCCCACTTCACATGGCATTGAAGCGGGGATATCATTTTATCGCAGTTTACCTGTTATTTGCAGGGAAACCCCCCGCTTCCGACGCCTTGTTCGCCGTGCTAACAGGTAGGTGCTCGATGGGCCGGATTGTCGAGAACCTTTGTTCATTATTTCTCAACGCAGGATCCGATATGTGCAGCATCATAGCGCACGGTAACAGTCTAATACATGCTGCATTGACGTCTCAGAAAGAATATGCATGTTTGGAATTATTAAGACTCGTTCGCCATGGATTCAACCCTTCTTCTCGCAACAGGGAAGGCAAAACAGCACTCCACATCGCAGCAGAAAAAGGATTTATCAATATTATGGAGTATATCCTTGCACTGGATCAATCACTCCCGGACGATATCCTATTTTACGTGTTGAGCTCGCAATCTCCACTCTGGAC
>JBBPQP010001395.1:0-10586 GCA_038092555.1 Boletus subgraveolens | reverse complement strand
ATTGGGGGAATGGAGTACCTTAATGAGGCCGCTGCCCTCGTTTCAGCGTACTGGTCAAAAAAGACCGATATCTGCTGCTTGATCAGTGCAGCCACAGTTTCTGGAGTTTCCCTCCTGTTGATATAGGGAACTTCCCTCGTCACCATTAGCAGGAAAGTCGAAGTACTGGCGATGGGAGTCTCCAGAAGATGAATGTGATATGGATTTATGGACAGGGGACGGGAGTTGTCAAGTCGGGATCGGAATAGCGGGATAGACTGTGTAGCCTGGGGAGCATGGATGGTAGAGGGAGTCGTTGTTGCTAAGATTGATGCCGCTCGCAATGTGGGTCAGGAAGTCATTGTAGTACAAGGGGACGTGGATGATGTTAGAGGAGGAAATGGTGACAATTTTTATGGGGCTTCGGATTGAACGGTGTTATGCCAGGAAGCTTGCCAAGCCGCGAAATGTTCCCTTTGTATGAGGCAAGTTTCGAAGGAACTGATGAAATGCCAGCTGGTATGAAGGGGACTGTGGATGGCAAGCTCACGAAGCTTGGTTAGTGTTACGGTTGTGGAAGAGACCCCTGCTCAATTTCCTTCTACATCTCCTCCTCCTCGTCCACCGACTCCAGAACCCTCGTCGGTTACCCCACCCTCTCATCTTGACCATCCCGGCTCCTCTCTATTCTCCTCCCTCTTCTCCGACCTAAGGGACTACGACATCCCTTCCTCCACGTGGGCCAACTTGCTAGACGAGTCTCTCTTCGAAGCTTAAACCATCGGACGGACATCTCCGGATACACCGCCTTCTCCACTGCCTTTGGCAGCTTTCCTTTCTTTACTGCCTCCGGCAGTTTCCTTTTCTCTCTGACTCATTACCTATAACTTATGACTCGTCCAGACACTGCCTCCTCATAGCCTCTCTCATGGCTATTCGTATCCCCTTATATCACGGTCCGTTTATCTCACGTGCTACGCGACGCAACGCGTCCATTTCCTTTTATATACTTTGGACTCCGACACCTGCTCTAAAGTCCTCAGTATATATATTAGGGCACCGCCTGTACCTCTCTTCTTCCTTAACCTTAATCTACACTATTTCGTGTGGACTTCTGTTCCTCGAGATCCCCTCCCTTGTGCCTCGCCTCACCGCTGCTTCATCCTCTACTCTTCCAACCCCTGGCCAGTCCAGGTACTGCTAGCAACAGCTAGGCCGTTCACACTTACCTCTCACGAGAGTGTCCAGTGTAGGAACGGGTCTCGACTTAACTCCCTCCAGGAGAGGCCAAGTCGACGTTACACGAACGTGTACCATTGTTACGAGTCGTAACAGTTAGTCTCTCAATTTCTTTGTTGGTGATGGGGTAAGCAGAGTAAGGAAGATGGATGTCGGGGTACTCGTCGAGAGACCACTGAGCTCGGTGGAGAGCTTCGGAGAGGGTAGGTCAAGTGAAGGAAGCCTCGACTTGTTGGGATGCGATGACCGAGCTCCTGCTTACTCGTCAAACTGACAACTCAGCCAGGATCAAGTCTGATAGTGGTGGAAAGTGGAGAGAGAGATTTCTAGAAGCTTGAGGGCTTCTTCGGCGTGTCGGGGGGTAGACGGAGCAGATGCTCAATGGTGACACTACAACGTGTAGCACGGATGACAGTCTCGCAGTCAACAAGTGTATAAGTCAAGTTTTCTTCCAGACTTTACATGGAATATCCCTGGTGCACTATGGGAGGAACAACATTATCCTTATTGATGGCGGACAACTGTATGCACAGCGCAGAAGCTGCTATTAACCTTTGCTCGGTGTTAAACCAATCCTAGTTTGTGTCTAGGTGACAGATTCCACTTAACACTGCAGCCCGCATATAACACAGCAGGTAGAAGGGAGGAGAACAACAACGACCAAGAAGATTGGTGTCAAGGGCAAGACAATGGGAAGGGTAAATGGTAAGGTAACGGAGAATTGGATTATATCAGATCATCTCAAGAAAGGCCTTAGGGAATACCCTTCGGGGATGTTCTCAAGTAAAGACAATCCAATTCTGAGGGGAAACTATCTACAATACAGGTCGAGTATATATACTACTAGGAGTTGCTGACTAAGAAGTGGTAAGTGATCAGAGAAGTAAGAAGAATGTTCTACAATATTCCATGATGTTCTGTGATTGATGTGAATAGTGAAGAAGTGAAGGAAAGAAGAGAAGGAAGAGAAAGAAGGTTCTGACAGTATCCCTGAGATGTTCCGTTGTGCTGCCACCACATGCAGCATAAGGAATGATGGATGGAATGGAATTTTAAAAAATGCGAAGGAAGGAGAAATGAATGGAATGATACATACGACCTTGTGGTTCCGCCAAACTCTTCCCGGACTGGCGGCATCTCAAGTTCTTTGTCCGTGGTATCATAAACGTGTATGCATGCACCCACTTCCAGCGACAGCGACAGGAACGGCTGCGTCACATGCCATGGGGGCATTCTCGACATTTAGCGCGATCCGACGAGGGTCCGGACGTCAGCGGAACCTGGCTGGAGAAGTGGTGAGACCCGACCCGGAGATAACATAGACGAAAAAAGTTTACCCTCAGGCGTGGACGCTTCCGTCCACCACTCTGCCTTCCAAAGTTGGTTGCCGTTTGAAGGGGGGGAGTGGAAAAAAAGGGAGGGATCAAGTCAGCATCGAACGTTCTGAGATAGGAAATACGTTTCGTGAGACGCGCTTGTACCGTATACGTCTCCTCGTCGCCACCGAGGTACTAAAAAGGAGGGATTGAGATGCGGAACGAGACAGGAAGACGCGAGGGGGTCACGCACGATAACGTTGGATTCACACCCAGATAGGCCTGTGCAGAGTCCAGCGCCATCGGTCGTCGTGGCCGAGGGATCGATGATGCGGTGGTCGCCTTGACAGAGGTTATTGTGGTTGCCTTCGCCGAAGACGTGGTAGTCACCTTTACAAAGGACGTGGTAGTTGCCTTGACAGAGGACGCGATGGTCGCCCTCACAGAGGACGTGGTGGTGGTCTTTTCCGAAGAGGTGTGACCTCTGCGGGCCGGCGACGGCGATGTAAGTGCAGGCCCGCTCGACCCGGTGAGCGCAATGGTCATACTTTCCGTTCGCAATTGTACATGCGTCCGTTAGTGCTTTCATACGTCCCCTTCCCAAATTGAGAGAATTGAAGGAAACTCACCATATGCCTGAGACCCATCCCAAAATCGTCACACCACCAAAGGACGAATACTGGTTCTTCATCTGCGAGATTATCGTTGCGAGCGTCGACGAGCTGACGTAGCCGCTGCCAGCAGCGGTGGGCAAGGCCAGCGCCGATGTCGACGTTGACGTTCCTGTGGGGGGAGTAATTTTGGCCAAGTTGTACCTACATCCGATCCCAGTCAATCTCCCGTTGATGGGGATAGGGAGCCTCGGGCGTATCCACTCACCATGTACTAAAGTCCGAGGCCTGCACAGAGATCGCGTGAGTAGAGCGCAGAAGACTCGGTCATGAGGGACACGACCCACGGTGGTGTTGGCATAATTTGGAAGCCCACAATTGTTGTTATCTAAGGGTCTCCAGGTCAACATGCCAATCTTATGAAAAGACGCCTCATGTCGAGAAGACACCCACCGAATTGGACATAGACGGCGTTGAAGGCGAATGTATTCAACATCGTTCCATGGGCACATCTGAGCAAGGGCACTGTCACAAGAGCTGATCATAATCGTGTCAATCAAGTCACTTCCCGTAATAAAATAACACGAACCTGGGGTAAGTAATGTAGTTGCATGAAATGTCATGCTATCAGAACATAATATCTTTCATAAGTCCTCAGTGGCTGTGGCTGACGTTGTTTACAAATGTTATGATCCTTGTCACCTCACTTCATCTCCAATTGTTGCCCTGCTCTCGTAATTTTGTTGTGCGTGGTCAGGTTTCCGTTTGTAGAACATTTTTCTATGGCATCTCGTGGCGCAAACGGCCACTCTTGTTCGTCACGACGTCCTCCACTCCTTGGAATCCCTATGAACCCTTAAGCTCACAGATTAGATAGGCCCACAACGACCCAGCATCCCCAACCACGATCCTTTCGTTCTTGGGGTTGTACCAGTGTGACCATCAGCAAAGCGAATATATCATGCAGAGAAAGTCCCGGCCCGGGACGACTCTTATCCGATTCGCGTCCACCATTCCTTCTCTTCATCTCCTATCTGTATGTACCTTTACCAGTTTCCTGGCTCGGTGCTCACAGGTACTGCACAGCAAACACAAGTTTCTCTCTTTTTCCCGCTCCAGATCACCCCTCGAGTCACTTCGCATTCCGCCGAACCCATTGTAAATGTAACCTCCATGGTTAAACGCACACAATAATCGGCATCTCTTTTGAAAGGAACACGTGCATGCATGAAACGTGTCGTGAATCGTGATACGGCTCATTGGTTCTCTGCTCCACAAGTTATTGCCCCATTGACCACTAGTAGCGTGTCATCCATCGAAGCAGGTGTTATGCAAACCACATAGTGTTCCTACACATGGACGCGATCGTGTTCAGGCGAGAGGGTATTTTAGCTCAACCCCCAACTTAGGCTGTGACGTCACCCAGTCCGGTGGGCATGCTCGATGTCTATTTCTCCTTGGTCAAACACCTAAGTTATCGATTGTCACGGATCCTCGCCCAACCTCTTACCCCTCGGCATGATCCACTGCTCAAAATCCTGGAGGTGAGTGGGCTACCCAGAGACTTCACTCGCGTCAACAGCAGTCATAAATATGCGCAATTGAATCATATTAGGAACACTGGCTGAGCATCGGTCACAACAATAACCAACGAGTTGGATGCAGAAAGGCTCGTGAGAGGGATGGAAAGACCGACTGACTACGAGAATGTATTCGTAACCGCCAAGGCCCGGGGCAGGGCTGCCTATACACCCAATCCCGTGTCGGTGTCGGACCTCGGCAGTATGGGACCAGGTAGGTGTCGACGCCAATGCCAACGAAAACAGTGCCGTGTTCCTGCACCTGCACTGACCCGTCTTTAATCACAGTTGGATCCGTTCCTGGGACACGTCTTTTAACGCGATGCCACTCCGTCCGGTGCGACAGCTTTCAACGCCACACCACATATGGCTCCCTTCATTCATGCCTTTATCATAGCTCGCGCAGCGACCGGCCAACATCTATCTCACCTCGGTCGCCATGATACTCATGCTGAGCCCCTCGTTCATGACATGTACGTGTGCGCCTTCACCCACATGCTTCCCTAACGGTTGCCACTCACATGTTTACCTCAGCACTGTTCTCGATGCTATGCACCCGGATGGGGTGTCAGAATACGACAGCCCTAACAAGTCGAAGTTGGAGATGAGGGAGACGCCAGAGTGTCATCCAAGTCGGGGGAAAAGTGACTGTCTGGGGACGGTGTTTGTCCCGAGGCAAGAATGTATGTAAAGCGGGAATCGCAGCACGACGTACCGATTCCCAGCCATCTGCGTTTCAACATACATTTTTCCTCTTCTCCAAAAAAGACTGCTTCCCTAAAAGACATGCGAAGCCTTTGGAATTCAATACTGCCAAACAAACATTTTCCGGTTGCTTGAACTATCTGCACGATTCTGACCGTGAGGGACCTTGGATTCCGTCTCGATCCCACTTTCCAAATAAGATAACAAAGTCCCAGGGCTCGTAACCGCTGTGGGTGCCAATTTCAGTGGTCACGGTGGCAATGCTGAATTTAGTCCTTCAGTACTCAGTACTCAGTACCCAACCCCGGATATTAAAGGTATCTACTTCCAGTGTTATGTCCACCCAACAGCAGTTCATTGTACCGTTTCCATCAGCTGTACGGTTATTTCCGGTGGGATGTTGATGTAGTCGCACCGCATGGGATGAACATGAACGTTTCACCATCCCTGATTGATACTCGATCGGGGACTTGAAGATAATCCGTATTTCAATTTGAAGATACGGAGTAGGCCCCCTACTACTAATACTCTGAAAACCCCACAGTAGTGAACTTCCATCCATTTTCCCCATGGCATCTCATTCACAACCCGAATGGCTCCTTGACACTGGCACACAAGCCGTTACACGGTCCTCGACCACTCTGCACGACGACATGAACACTCGGAAAATCAAATCTCCAACAGACCATCCACTCGTCGGTGGATTGCTTCGTTGGTGTTACTCCCTTCATACATTCCTGTGCATCCTTCATCTCGTTCTGCTCGTCATGTTGTGGCCCCACCCGGAGCATGCCTTCACTCTCCCGTTCGAGAACAGTATCTTAACAACTGGACTCAGTGCTTTCCTACAAGCATTCTACTCGGTATGTCGTTCCATAGTTCAGTCACGTCAAAGTTACGACCGACGTCATGGAGCTCAGCTTTACACAATTTCATTGGTCTTCATAACCCAACGTCTCGCGTTGCTCGCTTCCCTTTCTCGGCGTCAGAAGCTCACCACTACTCACGACATATCTGAGGCCTGGGCCGGGATTGGAGCTGCTATCCTCACATTGTGGCAGCAAACCACGGTCGCGGCGTCGCCCGGCGCAGCGATTCTAGTGTTCTTATACTTGACGTGCATTTCCGTCCTCCACGTCGCATCGCCGACAATCATCCAATTCCAACCCTACAATGCCTCGCTGACGACGATCGTCGCATCGAACTCAACGTGGCCTGACCCTTCTGTTGACCTCTCTGCGCTCACGTGGGCTGGGATAACACCGTTGGTTCCACTCATGGCTAATTTCAACACATCCATTTTTACGACTCCAGGCCTTGTTAACAGTACACTATACGACACTTTCACCGGGAACCCGCAAGTTATCAATGCGTCTGTGAATGCGACCACTATACGTGCTAACTGCGGTTTACTTCCAATCCTGGGAAGTGATAGCCTCGGAAACATCAATACTTCAATGGGTGCAATCGAGAACGTAACGGTATATTTGGGCCAGCCATGTGAGATACAGATCAAAATCAAGTGTGTTGGCTTAACGTACCGCACAGGGAAAGACGAAATAGTATATGTCACAGGATTTATATGCGGTACTGCCTGCATGGATCACCCATTGGTGTTCGTGGTCTCCACTGCTATGGAACCAATGGATAGTTCAATACAAATTCCAATCAGTATCAATACACCCTGGCAATTTACTCCCACAAACGGTGAGGACGACGCAAACAAATTTTTTTTTTCACTCATGTTGTCTATATTCAGGCGGAGAAGTTCAAACCTCTAACACGATCGTTTACCCTGTGGCCTGTTCTTTGTATGCATCGAACCATCAATTAACCCTTGATGTGCAACATGATATTCTGTTGTCTGCCGTGGGAGATTTAGATGTATCATCGCAACGATGGTCACTATGGTCTCCTAGCAATGGTACAGATTCCAAAGTTCTCACTGCAGGAGTGTGTCATACTATCTCCCGTTGTGTATCGATGATGCTGATGAGCCTCAAACAAATTAGATTATGACTGCGATGTTTGCTTCATATTATCCTGTAATGTATCTCCTGCCAAGCGGCCAGCTCTTTTGTCACCCAGGCTCTAGGTCTACCTGCTCTATACTTTCAACGACAGATATGTATGCACATAACATCGAATTTCCACCCTCCAACCAACTTACCTTATTGCAGATATCTGATGTCATTAATAGGTGTAAATGCAACTGCAAACAACATAACTGCACCATATGAATCAAGTACATACCCTTCAGTAACCCTTATGCCATCTCAGATGGAAACTGTTGTGTCCCGAGTAGCCGCAGAATTAATCTGGTTAGGTATGGGCAGCCCCTGAGAATC
This sequence comes from Boletus subgraveolens, assembly GCA_038092555.1. Taxonomy (NCBI): domain Eukaryota; kingdom Fungi; phylum Basidiomycota; class Agaricomycetes; order Boletales; family Boletaceae; genus Boletus; species Boletus subgraveolens. The sequence goes on along the minus strand of JBBPQP010001395.1, from coordinate 2,808 downwards.
ATTTTATCACATCACTTACAAGGACACGATAGCTGGGCAACTTGGTGAAAGCAATGGTGGATTTGCACTGTCCTCCACCAGTGATGATATCATAGAACAAGTACCGAAGTGGAGACTAAATGTAAGCCTATGCTTAACATTAACTACCACTATGATTCAACATTTTTGATCATTGACACCTAGATCAACCAGATCCCTGTCAGTCCTCCATCACAAGTTGCTATATCTCGGGAAACTTACGTGGAGTTGAAACAGGCCATCTGTGCTCTCGGTGCATCATTCATCCTGCTAGCTATTGCCCACTTCATGATCAGTGGTTCTTCAAGAACTCACCATACCTCTGTTGAAGGTGTCGGTGTCTTAGGAATGCTATGGATTGGTGCTCACACCCACAGCCTTCGAGAAAGATTTACTACAATCAAATGCCCATCTCCGGAGATGCTGCGGTCTATTGGAATGTTTGATACTTGCCTTGCCAATGTGAAATGGAGCAAATCAGGATCTAGACTCACAGAGGATGGAAATACAGAAGGGTCTTCATCACGAACACTACTATCTGTGCTTGAGTTCGCAGAAGACATACAACATGAAGGTATAATGACAATTCTATTTCTGCAGTCTGCTAACGAAACAGTCTATCAGCCGGAAAGACACCCAAACAACGACCTGGGGCTCGAATGTGGAGGCCCTCATGCCTCCTCCGTCGAGTTTGTTGTCCGACGATTTCACCCCTCCTGTTTGTATCCTGCTATGTTCTGCATGGAGCTTTGGTCGCATTCCATGTTGCCCTCATGGCTGTATTCGCCCACCATGCCGAACATCGCGTCATCATTCCGTTGGATAGCACAGGGATAACAATAGCATTGAGCGCTTCATTGCAACTTTTCTATACAGTACGCTTATCTAAACTGAATTTGCATTGAGCTGACATTTGTTTCAGCTATATACCGCGGCTCTGGTTTCCGTGACACAGCGACTGGCTTTGCGTCGGATCATGACATCAAGACGAGACCTTACTAGCATTCATGACAGTTGTCGTGCATGGACAGGGGTTGGATCTGCCGTAGCCAGTCTGTCACGTCAAAGGAAAGTCTCAGTGTCGTTTTGGACGACACTTTGCATTGTGGTATATTTTGTTTGCATCTCGATTCTCCATATATCCTCGTCTGCCGTCATGCAGTTTCAGACATTTAACAGCACCGTGGTCAGCCAGGTGCAGTCAACATCGGCTTGGCCAGATTCATCCGTTAACCTCGAAGATCTCAACTGGATTGACATTGTTCCACTCGTTCCGGTGGTTGAACAGTTGCCTGGCATTTCTACTGAGGGGCTGTTCGCCAGCACGGTCTATGACATCCCCTCAGTCACGCCGACATCCCTGAATGCCACTGTCAGTACAACCACTATTCATGCAAATTGTGGTTTGCTTTCCAATCTCTCTGTCGATTCTACGGAGTCGGGTGCACTCCGAGTCAACTCCACCGTGCCTCCGCTGATTTCTATACAATTGACCGTTCCATCGATGTGTAGGTCTTTATAGAGCATGAGTCAGAAACTGAATTCTCACCACCTTTCAGGGAACAACACTATCCTTTTCACGTACCCGAGCGCCGTGGAAGTGCGTCCGCGGTTTATAAATCGTATGCTGTTGAATAAAGACTTTTCATTAACAGTGTAATGGATGCGATGGTTATTTGTTTTTCCTTGTGACCACTGCTGTGGACTTTGATGCCGATTCACTGCCGCATGGGAGTTCCATCAGTGTGATTATGAATCAGATCGGGAACGCTATTGACCCAGGCAAATTGAATATTGTCTTATATCACTATCGAAGCTAACAGTCACCTCACCAGCTAACGACTCGTACTCACAGTCTTTCCCAGTAGTGACTTACCTCGTAGGTTGCTCACTGAATGCAACGACCATTGTGGACACTCTGGACCTACAAAATGATGCCCTTAATAGCCTGTATCCAACCCAGCCGAATATGTCAGCGCAGCCACAGCCATGGACACTCTGGTCGCCCAGTACCGCTTCGGAGCTCGACAAAGGAGTATGATATTGACTCCAACTTTCATCCTTGATCATACATTGAACCAGCATATCCAGATATCAACTTCCATATCGAATAGCCCACCAACAAACTGCCCTGCTAACGGTTCGTCACTAATGGGACCCTGTACAATATTGAGAAGCATGGATTAGTACGTCCTTCTGTATTGATGCGACCTCATGCTTGATACTGCCTAGTTACATTATGGAAAATGTCGGAATCAATGTGACCAATAGCATGCTTACCACTGGATCCAGTGTAGCACCTGGAGTTACCCTTGATCGTTACCAGTTCGAAAACACGGTATCCAAGCTCGCAGCTCAGTCAATGTGGCTTGGTGAGTCCATGTGATTATCACTGTTCCGTGGGTGGTAGTAACTCGGATGTCTAGCTGGTCGTATGGCTGGCGGCTTCCAACCTGCCTCTGGGACGAGCGAAGTCACAGATATCACAGTGCAACTACAACTGAACGTAAGTAACTCCAGCGAAGGAATGAAATAGTGCCTCCCCTAACAGCGTCCATAGATTAACATCATCCCTGTAAGTCCCTCCAACAATGAAGGTTTGAACCCTGAAACGCAACAGTTCGAAGCTCGGGTTTGCTCTCGGGGCGGCCGTGACCATCTTCCTACTCACACTTTACCTGGTTGGAGTCACTGCGCCAAGATCCCTCGCGGTTTCCTCGCTACGGACGTCGCCGATCGAGCGGTCTGCGCGGGTTTCCAACTGCGTACACGCCATGCAACCTCTTAGGG